>ONZH01008274.1:0-40810 GCA_900303285.1 Rhinella marina
AATTTTTATGTGCTTCGCCTGCTCCTGCACTGTAACTCGGTCACTCTGTAGTCACAGCCATACAGGGCCACGATAAATTTTTATGTGCTTCGCCTGCTCCTGCACTGTAACTCGGTCACTCTGTAGTCACAGCCATACAGGGCCACGATAAATTTTTATGTGCTTCGCCTGCTCCTGCACTGTAACTCGGTCACTCTGTAGTCACAGCCATACAGGGCCACGATAAATTTTTTATGTGCTTCGCCTGCTCCTGCACTGTAACTCGGTCACTCTGTAGTCACAGCCATACAGGGCCACGATAAATTTTTATGTGCTTCGCCTGCTCCTGCACTGTAACTCGGTCACTCTGTAGTCACAGCCATACAGGGCCACGATAAATTTTTATGTGCTTCGCCTGCTCCTGCACTGTAACTCGGTCACTCTGTAGTCACAGCCATACAGGGCCACGATAAATTTTTATGTGCTTCGCCTGCTCCTGCACTGTAACTCGGTCACTCTGTAGTCAAAGCCATACAGCGGCCTCGATAAATTTTTATGTGCTTCGCCTGCTCCTGCAGTGTAACTCGGTACTCTGTATCACAGCCATATAGGGCCTCAATAAATTTTTATGTCTTCGCCTGCTCCTGCACTGTAACTCGGTCACTCTGTGTCACAAGCCATACAGGGCCTCGATAAATTTTTAATGTGCTTCGCCTGCTCATGCACTGTAACTCGGTCACTCTGTAATCACAGCCATACAGGACCACAATAAATTTTTTTGTGCTTCGCCTGCTCCTGCACTGTAACTCGGTCACTCTGTAGTCACAGCCATACAGGGTCACGCTAAATTTTTATGTGCTTCGCCTGCTCCTGCACTGTAACTCGGTCACTCTGTTGTCACAGCCATACAGGGCCACGATAAATTTTTATGTGCTTCGCCTGCTCCCGCACGTGTAACTCGGTCACTCTGTAGTCACAGCCATACAGGCCACAATAACTTTTTATGTGCTTCGCCTGCTCCTGCACTGTAACTCGGTCACTCTGTAGTCCACAGCCATACAGGGCTCACGATAAATTTTTATGTGCTTCGCCTGCTCCTGCACTGTAACTCGGTCACTCTGTAGTCACAGCCATACAGGGCCTCGATAAATTTTTATGTGCTTCGCCTGCTCACGCACTATAACTTGGTCACTCTGTAGTCACAGCCATACAGGGTCACGCTAAATTTTTATGTGCTTCGCCTGCTTCTGCACTGTAACTCGGTCACTCCTTTGTCACAGCCATACAGGGCCACACTAAATTTTTATGTGCTTCGCCTGCTCCTGCACTGTAACTCGGTCACTCTGTAGTCACAGCCATACAGGGCCACAATAAATTTTTATGTGCTTCGCCGCTGCTGCACTGTAACTCGGTCACTCTGTTGTCAAGCCATACAGGGCCACGCTAAATTTTTATGTGCTTCGCCTGCTCCTGCACTGTAACTTGGTCACTCTGTAGTCACAGCCATACAGGGCCACGATAAATTTTTATGTGCTTCGCCTGCTCCCGCACTGTAACTCGGTCACTCTGTAGTCACAGCCATACAGGGCCACAATAAATTTTTATGTGCTTCGCCTGCTCCTGCACTGTAACTCGGTCACTCTGTAGTCAGAGCCATACAGGTCACGCTAAATTTTTATGTGCTTCGCCTGCTCCTGCAGTGTAACTCGGTCACTCTGTATCACAGCCATACAGGGCCTCAATAAATTTTATGTGCTTCGCCTGCTCCTGCACTGTAACTCGGTCACTCTGTAGTCACAGCCATACAGGGCCTCCATAAATTTTTATGTGCTTCGCCTGCTCCTGCTCTGTAACTCGGTCACTCTGTAGTCAAAGCCATACAGGGTCACGCAAAATTCTTATGTGCTTCGCCTGCTCCTGCACTGTAACTCGGTCACTCTGTTGTCACAGCCATACAGGGCCTCGATAAATTTTTATGTGCTTCGCCTGCTCCTGCACTGTAACTCGGTCACTCTGTAGTCACAGCCATACAGGGTCACGCTAAATTTTTATGTGCTTTGCCTGCTCCTGCACTGTAACTCGGTCACTCTGTTGTCAAAGCCATACAGGGCCACGCTAAATTTTTATGTGCTTCGCCTGCTCCGCACTGTAACTCAATCACTCTGTAGTCATAGCCATACAGGGCCACAATAAATTTTTATGTGCTTCGTCTACTCCTGCACTGTAACTCGTTCACTCTGTAGTCACAGCCATACAGAGCCACTGTAAATTTTTATGTGCTTTGCCTGCTCCTGCAGTGTAACTCGGTCACTCTGTAGTCATAGCCATACAGGGCCACGATAATTTTTTATGGTCTGGGTGAGCACAATTGCCTTGAGGGTCACCACCAGGCTGTTGCCCGAGAATTTGGGGTAATGGTGGGATTAGGCAGCCTCAGAGGCATCCATGCATGCTGCCCCTGCTGTTTCCTGTCCATTTCCGTGGTGTTTTCATCATTTTCTGAGGTTTCCAGGTTTTCACCCAGCCTTCCCTAGGCAGAGCCTTGGTCCCCTGCAAAAAATGCTCAAGTCTCCCATTGAATTCAATGGGGTTCGTTATTCGAAACGAGCACCCGAGCATCGGGAAAAATTCGACTCGAATAACGAGCACCCGAGCATTTTAGTGCTCTCTCATCTCTAGTGTTTGCACATGCAAAGTGCTTGCGAAAAACATGATTGTGAAACTTTGTAATATTTAACGTCTGCCAAAAGTGACTATCCACCAATGTCATAAACTCCCCCATGTAATTATTATACCATAACAGTGTACATTCTATAGAAGTATAAATTCACTCCTACTTTCTAATTGATAACCATACCTTATGTTTCAGTATAATACATATACATAACACAGGCATTTCATCATTACATACCATATAATATGGAATTCTAATAATCTGGGTTCCATATCACTTGCATAGTTTTCATATTGGCTTAGTAGAATTTGCTTTTCATGTTTAGTATAAGACAATCCTTACTAGTATATTATCCACAGGCGTTAGACATGTGAAGTAAAATCACAAGATATTACTATATACTAGAATTTAACAAATAGATATAAATTATAACACAAAGAATTAGCATACCTGCCTTGCTTGTGCGTCTCTTCTTCTACCTCTCTTCTGTGCCTTTGTGGTCTACTATAAAGAACAAACCAACAAAAGATTAAATGATTATATGGGATAAATCTCATTGGGGCCATTTTGTCATCAGTACATACAAGCATTCTTCTTGAATCTATTTCCATAACATAATCCACAGAATGTAGCATTTTACTTTGAAGAGCCCTTAGTAAAGCCTATAAAAGCTCCTTACTAATGCCATAGTGTGATATTGTAACCTATTTAAAGACAACAGTAAGGCCGAGTTTATATCACCATATCATGGATCCTTTATTTTGAGCACCCGTTGTGCTCATTTTGCATCCGTTTTTGTCAGAGATCCGTTATTTTAGACAGAAAAAAAAGTTCTGCAAAGGGCAGATGTGCAGGGAGGGAGAGATGATGAGCAGTGTTCAACAAATATTTTCAATGTTGGATCCTGTGTTATCTACAATATGTATAGGTGATACAGTGGTGCTTAAAAGTTTGTGAAAACTTCAGAATTTTCTATATTTCTGCATAATTGTGACCCAAAACCACACCAGATTTTAAGACAGGTCCAAACAATGATATTTCCACCACTATGTTTCACAGATGAAATGAGGTTCTTATAATGGAATGCAGTGCAGGGGATCTTTAGCAAACTGCAAAACAGCAGCCATGTTCTTCTTGGAGAACAGAAGCTTTCTCCTTGCAATCACCTGCACTGCATTGTTGTTCCATGTCCTCCTGATGGTGGGCTCATGAACATTAACATTGGCTAATGTGAGAAAGGCCTTTAGTTTCTTAGAGGTTACTTTAGGTTCCTTTTTTACCTCTCAAACTTTTATACTCCTTGCTCTCGGTGTGATTTCCGCTCCTGGAGAGGGTAATAATGAAATTTCTTCCATTTGTACACAATCTGTATGAATGTGCATTGGTGGATTCCAAACTCTTCAGAGACAGTTTTGTGACTTTTCCAGCCTGATGAGCATCAACAACTCTTCTTCTAAGGTTCTTGGAAATCTCCTTTGTTCATGCCATGATATACTTACACAAATATGTGTTGTAAAGGTCACATTTTGATACATCCCTGTTCTTTAAATAAAATAGGTTGACCACTGATACCTGATCATCCTTTTGATTGAAAACACCAAAACACACTGCCTCTAATTTCACCTTCAAATTATCTGCTAATCCTAAAGGTTTGCATATCGTGCCACCCACAGACATGTGATATTGGATCATATTGGATCATTTCCTCAATAAGTAAATGACCATGTTTAATATTTTTGACTCATTTGCTTGACTTGGTTATCTTTATCTACTTTTAGGACTTGTGATTAAGTATGAGAATCTGATGTTTTTTTACACCAGATTTATGCAGAGATATATACAATTCTGAAGGGTTAATAAACATTCAAACACTACTTTGCAGTAGCTTTCACTGTAATCCTGCCTCTAATGATGAGATGACTGTGCAGTGGCCAGGTTTGGAGAGGCCCCAACTTTACCCTGGGTCCCAGAGACACCATCAAGCTGTCACCAGGTGTTGCTGCTCTCCGGAGAGGATTGCACCTTAATGGACCTTAATGGAAAATAAGTCCAGAGAGTCAGGGTCTGCAGTAAACGTGTGCTTCTTTACTGGAAGAATTCAAGTGCAAAACAATACAGGCGATGCACTGAGCTGGCTTCTCCCCCTCTGGTAGAAGGTTCTGTGCTGAGAAAAGACATGAGCTACCTGTCCCTCTCTCTTAGAAGGCTGGTGCCCTGGCTAAAGGGCTGGTGGACCAGGGTTTGTGGCAGAGTATCCCCATCTAAGCATCTTTATCTGGTCACTTGTGCAGTCTGGCAGTGTCTCTCCTACTAAACACTGGTGCCTATTTGCAGACAACGTTAGGTTCTGACTGCTCCACTTTTATACAGTTTCTAATTGAACTAAAACCTTCAGTTAGGAGGGGTGGAGTGTTGAAGCAAAACAGAAACAATGTTGTAATATCAGTCTGCCATAGACTTGTATTGTGCCTCACGTGTCCGTTTTTACAGTCTGTGTGTCTTTTGTAATCCAGGGACGTTGCTCAGCTGAAAATTAATTTCCAAAGCATCTCTTATCAGTCTTCAGTGACAAATGGCCGCAACACAGATGCAACACGGATGCCATCCATGTTGTTTCTGTGACATTCATGGACCTATAGACTTCAATAGGCAGGTTTGGTTCGCATCATGGACCAAAGCAGTGCATGTCAGTAAAAAAAAGTACTGATGTGTAAACAGACACATTCAAATCAATGAATAAATGTGCTGTCCGCAGAAAATGCAGACAACACATGTCACTGAAAAACGGAAATGTGGACAAGGCCTGACACTGAGAGTTGCTTCTGTTTAGACCTAGATGTGATATCCTGCTGCTTATCGCTGCAATCTTCTTGTGTTTTCCCTTTTTTGCAGCTGCAACCTTCAGCACAAAATATCTGCTTCACCACTGTAGCTACTCCTACTTTGTGTCCAGCCTTATCCATCTTATACTTCCAACCTTTTGTTCTAGCCTCCAGGTACATATGTACCTTGGGTTTACCAAAAGGCTACATGCACACGTTGCGGAATACGTTCAGTTTTTCCATGCAGATTTATGTGCAGAAAAAACGCAGAGTATTACAATACCAGCAAAGTGTATGATATTACAGAAATCTCATGAACACTTTGTGGATTATTTCCATGTCGAAATTGATCTGCTGTGCGGATTTCAAAATGAATAGCATGTCAATTTTGTTTGCGGTTTTAGCTGCGGATTTCCCCCTCTTCAATGTACTTACTGAGAACATTACAGCTCATTGGTAGGTAAGGCAGGTAATAACCCTTTAAGCTCTCCTTTTTTAGTTATCCTAAAACAACAGTATAAAATACTATCTGCCACAGTGACTATGGCATATGTTTGCCCTATAGAAAACAGAGATACAGCAAGAATGCCTTGCTATACATTTTTTGAAGTACTGTATTCATCAAATATTTTTTTTAAAATACAGAAAAAGTGATGTGAAAGGGATCTTACACAAAGGAGAAATCTGTTAGGATCAGTAAAATTTTTACAGAAAACTGAGGTAACTGGGTAAGGCTACTTTTCACACTAGCATTTTTGCTGCATCCGGCAGGGTTCAGCAAAAACACTTCCACTACTAATAATACAACCGTCTGCAGATCCAGTTGTATTATCTTTAACATAGCCAAGACGGATCCGTCATGAACTCCATTGAAAGTCAATGGGAGACTAATCCGTTTTCTATTGTGCCAGATTGTGTCAGAGAAAACTGATCCGTCCCCTTTGACTTGCATTGTGGGTCATGACGGATCCATCTTGCTCCGCATCCCAGGACGGAAAGCAAACCGCAGCATGCAGCGGTTTACTCTCCAGTATGAGAACGGAACATAATGCATTTTGGAGCATTCAGTTCTGTTCAGTTACGTTTTGCCCCCATTGACAATGAATGGGGACAAAACAGAAGCATTTTCTTTTCCAGTATAGAGACCCTATGATGGATCTCAATACCGGAAAATAGAAACACTAGTGTGAAAGTAGTCTAAAACTCTTAATACAATTGTAACATTCCATTATTTAAATGTACAAAAAATATCTTTGTGAATACTTTGCTTTATTTAATACTGCTTTTATTTTTTCTCCATCCCAAGAAAAAACCAAGCAAGTTTTTATTTCTCTTTAGGTGCCTGTGAACTAAATGACATATAGTTCAAAATCATCAATGAGTGACAGAAAAGTAACAATTTCAATAGTTTTTCATAAATTGGTACAAGTAAATCTAAGCCTGGGGGCTACATAGTGATCTTGGCCACAATACCTGTTGCATGGCAAAATATTGCTGTGTATCAGTTCAGCATTGAACTGAATGGGGGTCGCAACGTGACTTTTAAGTTGCCGTGCCCATGACCACAGAAACACAAAAATCCAACACTGCTGAAATGTTTGCAATTCTGGGGTTGCAAGTCTCATTGCAACCCCATTCAATTTTATGGATGCCACTCTGAGATACCTTGACGCGGTGCTCGGGCTCCGGTATGTTCTTGATATAAGAATATATTGGCAAAAGTCTCATTTTAACATCAGCGTGAGGGTTTAGCCATATATTATCAATTGCATCTACCGCCGCAGTGCACCTTTATCAGTGATTGTTTGATTATATAGTTCGCCACATCGGCACAATTGGTTACCTTGTGTAGGATGTTTTTGTGGTACATGTGGTCCACTGCAGGCATCCTCCATTGTATGCATTTTTGCTGGGGATTGCTGTTAGCAACGGATCACATGTGCAGGATTTGCTCCCCCGGTTTGATATGCGCTACAGCATATGGAGTCTGAGCAATTTTCTGCCATTTTAGACCACATTTTTTTCAGTGATTGTAGGCAGAGAGAGACACACATAAGATGTGAATGACTAGTGAGTGATTTACTACCTCGATTCAATGCTAGATTCACACCTAACCCCTTAGTTCTGCAATATAATGTCATCCAGCAGAATCTCCTGTTTTCTCCATGTGTAGAAGAATATAGAAGATATAGCAGCTGGTCTCAACCCAATAGTTCAGGGAAAGCTGATAATTAGAGCATGAATAGGGGAAAATTGCTAAAAAATACTAGATACAAGACATACAATGGCTAGATATACTGTCATTCCTCATATACTCTTATTGGCACCCCACCTCTAAAGTAATAGTAACATAGTAACATAGTTTATAAGGCCGAAAAAAAGACATCTGTCCATCCAGTTCGGCCTGTTTTCCTACAAGTTGATCCAGAGGAAGGCAAAAAAACCCTGTGAGGTAGAAGCCAATTTTCCCCACTTTAGGGAAAAAAATTCCTTCCCGACTCCAATCAGGCAATCAGAATTACTCCCTGGATCAACGACCCATCTCTAGTAACTATAACCTGTAATATTATTACCCTCCAGAAATACATCCAAGCCCCTCTTGAACTCTTTTAGTGAACGTACCATCACCACCTCCTCAGGCAGAGAGTTCCATAGTCTTACTGCTCTTACCGTAAAGAATCCTCTTCTATGTTTGTGTACAAACCTTCTTTCCTCCAGACGCAGAGGATGTCCCCTTGTCACAGTCACAGTCCTGGGGATAAATAGATCATGGGAGAGATCTCTGTACTGACCCCTGATATATTTATACATAGTTATTAGATCTCCCCTCAGTCGTCTTTTTTCTAAAGTGACTAAGCCTAATTTTGATAATCTTTCTGGGTACTGTAGTCCACCCATTCCAGTTATTACTTTAGTTGCCCTCCTCTGAACCCTCTCCAGCTCTGCTATGTCTGCCTTGTTCACAGGAGCCCAGAACTGTACACAGTACTCCATGTGTGGTCTGACTAGTGATTTGTAAAGTGGCAGGACTATGTTCTCATCACGGGCATCTATGCCTCTTTTGATGCAACCCATTATCTTAATGGCCTTGGCAGCAGCTGTCTGACACTGGTTTCTACAGCTTGCTGTTCACTAAAATTCCTAGGTCCTTTTCCATGTCAGAGTTACCTAATATTTTACCATTTAGTATGTACTGGTGACTTGCATTATTCCTTCCCATATGCATAACCTTACATTTGTCAGTGTTAAACCTCATCTGCCACTTCTCTGCCCAAGCCTCCAGTCTATCCAGATCCATCTGTAGCAGTGTACTGTCCTCTTCTGTGTTCATTACTTTACACAGTTTAGTGTCATCTGCAAAAATTGATATTTTACTGTGCAAGCTTTCTACAAGATCATTAGTAAATATATTGAAGAGAATAGGGCCCAATACTGACCCCTGTGGTACCCCACTAGTGACAGTGACCCAATCTGAATATGTGCCGTTAATAACCACCCTCTGTTTTCTATCACTGAGCCAGTTACTTACCCACATACAGACATTTTCTCCCAGGCCAAGCATTCTCATTTTATATACTAACATTTTATGTGGTACCATGTCAAATGCTTTGGAGAAGTCCATATATACGACATCCATTGATTCGCCGCGGTCCAGTCTAGAACTTACCTCCTCATAGAAACTGATTAAATTGGTTTGACATGGCCGATCCCTCATGAAGCCATGCTGATATGGAGTTATTTGCTTATTTTCATTGAGGTACTCCAAGATAGCATCTCTTAGAAAACCCTCAAACAGTTTACCTACGACAGATGTTAAACTTACCGGCCTATAGTTCCCGGGCTCTGTTTTTGGACCCTTTTTGAATATTGGCACCACATTTGCTATGTGCCAATCCTGTGGAACACTCCCTGTCAGTATAGAGTCCTTAAATATCAGAAATAAGGGTCTGGCAATGACATTACTTAATTCTCTTAGGATACGGGGGTGTATGCCATCCGGTCCTGGCGATTTGTCTATTTTAATCTTTTTAAGACGCCACTCTACTTCTTCCTGGGTCAGACAGGGCATTTTTAATGGGGAATTTACTTTTATATTCTGCATTTCATCTGACAGTTTATTTTCCTCAGTGAATACAGTGGAGAAAAAGATATTTAGCAGCTTTGCTTTCTCCTCATTGCTCTCTGCAACTCCCCCCTCATTACTCTGTAAGGGGCCGACACCTTCAGGTTTATACTTTTTACCATTTATATAATTAAAGAACATTTTAGGGTTAGTTTTACTCTCTTTGGCGATTAATATCTCGGTCTCTAGTTTGGCTGTTTTTATTTGTCTTTTACATATTATATTTTTTTCCTTATAGTTTTTTAATGCTTCCTCGCTCCCCTCCTGTTTTAGTGATTTAAATGCTTTCTGTTTGTCTTTTATTGCTTTCTTTACAGCTCTGTTTATCCACATTGTTTTTTTCTTGTTCCTTGACCTTTTATTCCCATAAGGTATGTACCTCTAACAATTAGATATTAGGAGGCTTTTAAAAATATCCCATTTTGTGGCTGTATTTTTATTTTTGAGGACTTTGTCCCAGTTAGTTAGGCCTATGGCCTCTCTTAGTTGACTAAATTTTGCTTTTTTGAAGTTTGGTATTTTTGTTCCTCCCTGAAGAAACGCTCTTTTGAATGACAGTTGGAAGTTTATTATATTATGGTCACTATTTCCCAGGTGTCCCCCAACCTGCACATCTGTTATTCTGTCAGGTCTATTGGTTAATACTAAGTCCAGTATGGCCATCCCTCTAGTCCGGTCCTGAACCAGTTGGGAAAGGTAATTGTCTTTGGTTATTTCCAAGAACCTGTTTCCTTTATGAGATATACAGGTTTCAGTTTCCCAGTCTATATCTGGGTAGTTGAAATCCCCCATAATAACGACCTCATTATGTTTTGCCGCCTCGTCTATTTCATTTAGAAGTAGATTTTCTGTGGACTCTGGTATATTAGGTGGTTTATAATAAACTCCTATTAGTATTTTATTATTGTTTTTGGCTCCATTTATTTCTACCCACAGTGACTCCACATCTACATGTCCCTCACTTATATCTTCCCGGAGTGTGGGCTTTAGACAGGACTTTACATAAAGGCAGACCCCTCCCCCTCTCCAGTTTTGGCGATCCTTTCTAAACAGACTGTAACCCTGTACGTTGACTGCCCAGTCATAGGTATCATCCAGCCATGTCTCAGTTACTCCCACTATGTGATAGTCCTCCTCGCACATCACTAATTCCAGTTCACCAGTTTTATTAGTCAGGCTTCTGGCATTAGTGTACATACAGTTATAAGGTTTATATATATTTTTCCCCTACACCTTTCCTTCTGCACTGTTCTAGTTCCTCCTTCCATTCCTCCCCCAGTTCCATTACCTTGCCCTAGGTCTCTATCTGCACTATCTTCCCCATCTATAATGTAGTTACCCTCCCCCCCAGTCCCTAGTTTAAACACTCCTCCAGCCTTCTAGCCATCTTCTCCGACAAAACAGCTGCCCCTTCCCCATTGAGGTGCAGCCCATCCCTACGGTAGAGCCTGTAGCCGACAGAGAAGTCGGCCCAGTTCTCCGAGAACCCAAATCCCTCCTTCCTACACCAGTTCTTGAGCCACTTGTTTACCTCCCTAATCTCCCGCTGCCTTTCTTATGTGGCTCATGGTACAGGCAGTATTTCAGAAAACACTACCTTTGAGATCCTTGCCCTAAGCTTATGCCCTAGATCCCTAAAATCATTTTTAAGGACGCTCCACCTACCTCTAACTTTGTCATTGGTTGCGATATGGACCATGACTGCTGGATCTTCTCCAGCCCCTCCCAGTAATCTGTCAACCTGATCCGCGATGTGCCGAACTCGAGCGCCAGGAAGGCAACACACCATTCGACGATCCCGGTCTTTGTGACAGATTGCCCTCTCTGTACCCCTAATAATTGAATCTCCCACTACCAGCACCTGTCTGGCCTGCTCTCCTGGTCCCCTGCTTACTGGAGCTGACATTCCCCTGAGTGGCAGAGGAAGTGTCCGGCTGCAGAAGTGCTCTCCCTGAAGTGGCATTCCCCTCATCTGCCAAACTTGCAAACTTGTTGGGGTGTGTCAGATAAGGGCTAGCCTTCCTGGCACTTTTCTCTCTACCCCGCTTTCTAACTGTTACCCAGCTAGCTACCTCACTTTCCTGAGCCTCCTCACTACCACCCTCCCCCACATCTACCCCATAGAGTGCTTGCTCAGTGAGCAGCAAACTCTTTTCCAGTGTTGAAATCCGCCCGTTTAGATACACAATGTGCGATTCCAAACGGGTAATTTGCTCACATTTTGAACAAATATATGCACCCTTAAACTGCTGTTCCAGGACTGCATACATCAGACAAGATGTGCACTGGATTGCTCTGTCAATAATGGAAGACATACTAATGGGGATTATACAATAAAAGAGAAAAAAAAATACAATACAGTGATATGAAACCGACTTACTGTAGTCCCCAAATCTGAAGTCACGTAATCTAAAGTCACACACTTAATTCAAACGCGCACTTAAAAATCAAACGCGCAAACGCTCAAACTCGCGTTATGTCTCTGCTTTTATAAAGGCAACACTCAAACCAGTCTGCTTTTTTTCCTTAACTTAATACTTATACCCAAGCTGCCCCATTCATTTCAATGGGACGGCTCATTCCTATACAAGTGTATAGGAATGAGCCGTCCCATTGAAATGAATGGGGAGACTTGGGTGTAATTATACCTGCTCACCGCTATTGATGTTAAGGCGAGCAGGTAAACAATGAAGAGGAGGCAGTGCTGGCACGGCGCGCGCCTCCTCTTCAAACAGCTGATCGGCAGGGGTGCCGGGTGTCGGACCCCCGCCAATCTGATATTGATGACCTATCCTGAGGACAGGTCATCAATAAATATAACTCAGATAACCCCTT
Organism: Rhinella marina; assembly: GCA_900303285.1. Classification (NCBI taxonomy): domain Eukaryota; kingdom Metazoa; phylum Chordata; class Amphibia; order Anura; family Bufonidae; genus Rhinella; species Rhinella marina. The sequence goes on from ONZH01008274.1 coordinate 12,434, forward strand.
TAATGGAAAGTTGAGTGGAAGGAAAATGTATGGTAGACAAAAGTGCAAGAGCAACAGGGATAATTGCAGCCGTGAAAGGTTTTTCAAGAAAAGGCCATTCAAGAATTTGGGGGAGATTCACAAGAAGTGGACTGCATTCCTTGTGTCAAGCTACTCATGACCCAAAGACAGCCTCCGAAGGAGAAAAAGGACTGGATTGTTGCTCAGTGGTCCAAAGTCTTGTTTTCAGATAAAAGTAAATTTAGCATTTAATTTGGAAATCAAGGTCTCAGAGTCTGGTAGAAGAGTAGAGAACCACACAATCCAAGTTGCTTGAGGTCCCGTGTGAAATTTCTATAGTCAGTGATTATTTGGGGAGATATGTCATCTGCTGGTGTTGGTCCACTGTGTTATATCAGATCCAAAGGCAGATAAGCCATCTACTGGAAATCTTTAGAGCACTTCATGCTTCATTCTGCTTACAAGCAAGCTTTATGAGATGCCTGTTTCATTTTCATTTAAACGTGCCTGACCTAAACCCCATACAGAATCTATGGGGTATTGTCAAGAGGAAGAGGAGGGACACTAGACCCAACAATGCAGACAAGCTGAAGGCTGCTATCAATGCAACCTGGGCTACCATAGCACCTCAGTAGTGCCACAGGCTTGTCGCCTCCATGCTACTGGATTTCTTGCAACTGTCATGGCAATCCCATTAATTTCTATGGGATCACTGCTACTCAGGTGGATCTCTGGCATTACCAACATCTAGAAGCCTTGAAATCTATCACTCACCAACTAGGCACACAATTTATTACTTAGATTATATTTATGCTCCACTTCTGCAGCTATTGGTGAAATTAATCCAAATCTGATTTGGTTACCTCTACGGTTGTACCCTTGCTCTGAGGTTGTGATGATGCCCTACAATCAGAGAAATTATGACAATCCTTTTATGATGCCACTATTGTGGTTTTACAGATTATGTGTATAACCGGGTTCAGTCCGAACATTGCTATTTTTCTGACAGCAGACGGACCCGAATATTTTCAGGTTAATTTTAAACAAATCCACTAAAACGGTGCATAACGACATTTTAGTGCACATGTTGGTGGGGAAAAAAAACACTAGGGAGGAAGAAGGGTTCTCACATGACGCTGAGAGAAAGTGGGGGTAAGGACTTTCCTTGATTGGCTCCCAGGCTGACAGACAGCCTAGATGAGCCAATCAGTGCTATAGTAGGCAGGGAGGTGCTCTAGCAGAAAGAGAAAAATACCATTCTGTGCTGAGTTCTGAATGAGAGTGTTTGGATGTTACAGTGTCTGCCACGAAAGTGAATGAATGAGTGAAGGGAAAGGTTAGGATTACAAAGAAGAAAAATTGTATATGTAGAAGCTGTCATCCTGGGATGAGGGAATGAGAAAATGTGGTCGCTGTGCCTACTCGCAGAACAGAAGCTACTGCATTGCAGATCTCAAACGCAGCTACCTGCAAGCAAATACTTTTATTTTTTCCCCCATTTTCACAGCAAACCTTTTTTGTGTGGGGTTCAATTTAATTAAGTGGCATATATACGTGATTGTTGCAGCAATACCCAAGGTGTGGCAGCAATCTACCAGTGTGTACTAAGGTGTAATTGAGCATCAATCCTCAATTGTCCATTTACATATATTCAGTTTCCGCACGGTCGCAAATAGTTTTTTCTTTTGGGGGGTTCAATTTAATTAAGCTGCATATACACTTGATTACTCAATCTAATTGAGAATCAGTGAGGTGACTTAAAGACTGTTGTACATCAACACAACCCATCTAACTTGAAGTTGTTGGTGCAGTTTTGCCTTCCAGAATTTGCAAAAATCCCAGTTAAATAATGTGCTAAGCTAATAGAGACATACCTCAAGAGACCCCCATTTTTAATTGTAGCAAAAGGTGGTTTCAGTATGTATTAACTTTCATGAAGGGAATACTTATAAGTTTATTGTTTTATTCATTATTGTTTGTGTCACAGTAAAATATTTTTTGCACTTTCAATGCAGTTGGCATGGTGTGTAAATCCATTTTAATTCCAGGTTGTAATGCAACAAAACAGGAAAAATGCCAAGCGGTGAACACTTTCACAAGGCATTGTATCAGTTTATAAGCTGATGACCTGGCCATGTTCTTGGTGCAAGCAGTGGTTGTTTATAAAAGTATCAGTTCTATTATTGATCAATTAACCTCATTCTCTGGCCAGTTAATTGGAGTAAAAATCCACTAAAGCTCCTGTCTCATTGAATTCAGCCTCAGGCCTTCACTTTATTCTCCTGTGGGTTGATGGCATTGAATATTTAAAGTGTACCTGTCATGTCAGGTAACACTATATCTAACAATTATATGATTTGTATCTGTCATTTTTACAAGTTTTGCCTTCCACAGGCTCTATATCTAATTGTCAGTTTTCCCTGAGCTAGTGCATTGAGACTAGCTGCTATGATGTCTTCAATACACAACATAAAAAAAAAATAAAATCCACAGCACATCCAAATAGTGAATGAAGTGACGTCCTTTATTCACCCATGCAACGTTTCAGTCCGCTTACTGGGACCGTTCTCAAGCTTGAGAACGGTCCCAGTAAGCGGACTGAAATGTCGCATGGGTGAATAAAGGACGTCACTTCATTCACTATTTGGATGTGCTGTGGATTTTATTTTTTATATTCGTGGATGTTGGTCGCATTGAGCTGCTGGCACTCCTTACTTGCTACTGTGTGTGCGGCTCTATTGTTTCTTTTTTCAATGCACAACAGACACAGAGAAGGAAAGATAATGCTCACCTACCTCTCTGTAGTGAATCCTGAAATCAGCAGCATGACTGTCATGGCATAGCAGTACTAAGCAGTGTAGCTGTGAATCCAGCACTGGGATTAGACAGAAAACTTAGTAGGACAATACATAACTATATAACCTGATCTTTAAGTGAGTTTGTCTCATCCATCAAGAAAAATTTTAATGATGAAGTGAAGGTGATTGATTAGTTCAGGAGGCACTAGAAGAAACAGATCATAAGAGGAAAAAATAGGCAAAAGTTTGGACACACCTTCTCATTCAAAGAGTTTTCTGTATTTTCATGACTATGAAAATTGTAGATTCACACTGAAGGCATCAAAACTATGAATTAACACATGTGGAATTATATGCTTAACAAAAAAGTGTGAAATAACTGAAAATATGTCTTATATTCTAGGTTCTTCAAAGTAGCCACCTTTTGCTTTGATTACTGCTTTGCATACTCTTGGCATTCTCTTGATGAGCTTCAAGAGGTAGTCACCTGAAATGGTATTCCAACAGTCTTGAAGGAGTATCCAGAAATGCTTAGCATTTGTTGGCCCTTTTGCCTTTACTCTGCGGTCCAGCTCACCCCAAACCATCTCAATTGGGTTCAGGTCTGGTGACTGTGGAGGCCAGGTCATCTGGCGTAGCACCCCATCACTCTCCTTCTTGGTCAAATAGCCCTTACAAAGCCTGGAGGTGTGTTTGGGGTCATTGTCCTGTTGATAAATAAATGATGGTCCAACTAAACGCAAACCGGATGGAATAGCATGCCGCTGCAAGATGCTGTGGTAGCCATGCTGGTTCAGTATGCCTTCAATTTTAAATAAATCCCCAACAGTGTCACCAGCAAAGCACCCCCACACCATCACACCTCCTCCTCCATGCTTCACGGTGGGAACCAGGCATGTAGAGTCCATCCGTTCACCTTTTCTGTGTCGCACAAAGACACGGTCGTTGGAACCAAAGATCTCAAATTTGGACTCATCAGACCAAAGCACAGATTTCCACAGGTCTAATGTCCATTCCTTGTGTTCTTTAGCCCAAACAAGTCTCTTCTGCTTGTTGCCTGTCCTTAGCAGTGGTTTCCTAGCAGCTATTTTACCATGAAGCCCTGCTGCACACAGTCCTCGCTTAACAGTTGTTGTAGAGATGTGTCTGCTGCTAGAACTCTGTGTGGCATTGACCTGGTCTCTAATCTGAGCTGCTGTTAACCTGCGATTTCTGAGGCTGGTGACTCGGATGAACTTATCCTCCGCAGCAGAGGTGACTCTTGGTCTTCCTTTCCTGGGGCGGTCCTCATGTGAGCCAGTTTCTTTGTAGTGCTTGATGGTTTTTGCAACTGCACTTGGGGACACTTTCAAAGTTTTCCCAATTTTTCGGACTGATGATGGCCACTCGTTTTTCTTTACTTAGCTTCTTTTTTCTTGCCATAATACAAATTCTAACAGTCTATTCAGTAGGACTATCAGCTGTGTATCCACCTGACTTCTGCCCAACACAACTCATGGTCCCAACCCCATTTATAAGGCAAGAAATTCCACTTATTAAACCTGACAGGGCACACCTGTGAAGTGAAAACCATTTCAGGCAACTACCTCTTGAAACTCATCAAGAGAATGCCAAGAGTGTGCAAAGCAGTAATCAAAGCAAAAGGTGGCTACTTTGAAGAACCTAGAATATAAGACATATTTCAGTTGTTTCACACTTTTTTGTTAAGTATATAATTTCACATGTGTTAATTCATAGTTTTGATGCCTTCAGTGTGAATCTACATTTTTCATAGTCATGAAAATACAGAAAACTCTTTGAATGAGAAGGTGTGTCCAAACTTTTGGTCTGTACCGTATATATATATATATATATATATATATATATATATATATATATATTATATATTATATATACAATACTGTACAATGACTTGTTCGAAATGCATCAGCAGTTTCTCCCTCTACTTTTTGTAAAATGACTTTGTGTCAGAAATCTGTCTTGGTGAGACCAGGACGGTTGTCTGCTCACTACATAATCAGATTACATCATCCTATACTAGTCTTTGGAGAGGATAGTGGGGAGGAGTGAGCAGGAATCAAGTTAGACACACACAGGCAGAGAGACTAACCAGCTAAATAATTACTATCTTAGTCCAAGTGTTATATTCTCATCAGTAAAGCTTAATACTTCTCTGTAATGTCCTTCATGATCCTGGGGCAGTGAATGGCAACTAGTCTCTACCCACTAGGTTTAGGTAAAATGCAAGCCTGGAGAGGGAAAAACTGCTAAAAAATGCCAAAAACAAGTGATGTAATGCCCAGAAATAGTGTTATTCCTCACATACACACAATGTACTACTGATTATTGCAAAGTTTGTTGGTTGAAAGGTTAGGTACACTTTAAATCTTTATTACTCTTATCATGTAGGGAAACTCCTGCGCCAAGTTGGAGTTTTTTTTAAATTACTACATTTAACCTTGCTACCAGACACAAATATAATGGTACTTAGATGGTGAATAGAGAGCAACCATACTAGTCAACACCATTTCACCTCAGGTAATTTTCCAATTTTGCCAATTTATTAAAGATGTCATCCTCCTCAATCAGAATCTTTTATTTAATTCCAAGTTGTCCACTGTCTTAAAAAGGACCTGTCACCACAAAATGTAAAGCAATCTGAAAGTCCCATGTCATAGACCAGGAAAAGCTGAGCAGATTGATATATAGTTTTGTGTGAAATGATTCAGTAAAACCTGTAATTTATACATTTATATATTTGCTTTTATCACTTCCTAACTTCCTGTGAACAGCATTGGTACAGGAGGGAGGTTTTACTAATGATTGATAGCATTGTGTGTATAGGTTTGCATACAGAGACAGCTGTCAGTCACTGGTAACACCTTCTCCCTGTACCAAGCTTTTCACTATTACAAGCTTTACTGAATCTTTTCCCACAAAAAAAATAAAAAAATTATATATATATATATATATATATATATATATATATATATATATACACTCACCGGCCACTTTATTAGGTACACCATGCTAGTAACGGGTTGGACCCCCTTTTGCCTTCAGAACTGCCTCAATTCTTCGTGGCATAGATTCAACAAGGTGCTGGAAGCATTCCTCAGAGATTTTGGTCCATATTGACATTATGGCATCACACAGTTGCCGCAGATTTGTCGGCTGCACATCCATGATGCGAATCTCCCGTTCCACCACATCCCAAAGATGCTCTATTGGATTGAGATCTGGTGACTGTGGAGGCCATTTGAGTACAGTGAACTCATTGTCATGTTCAAGAAACCAGTCTGAGATGATTCCAGCTTTATGACATGGCGCATTATCCTGCTGAAAGTAGCCATCAGATTTTGGGTACATTGTGGTCATAAAGGGATGGACATGGTCAGCAACAATACTCAGGTAGGCTGTGGCGTTGCAACGATGCTCAATTGGTACCAAGGGGCCCAAAGAGTGCCAAGAAAATATTCCCCAAACCATGACACCACCACCACCAGCTTGAACCGTTGATACAAGGCAGGATGAATCCATGCTTTCATGTTGTTGACGCCAAATTCTGACCCTACCATCCGAATGTCGCAGCAGAAATCGAGACTCATCAGACCAGGCAACGTTTTTCCAATCTTCTACTGTCCAATTTTGATGAGCTTGTGCAAATTGTAGCCTCAGTTTCCTGTTCTTAGCTGAAAGGAGTGGCAACCGGTGTGGTCTTCTGCTGCTGTAGCCCATCTGCCTCAAAGTTCGACGTACTGTGCGTTCAGAGATGCTCTTCTGCCTACCTTGGTTGTAACGGGTGGCAATTTGAGTCACTGTTGCCTTTCTATCAGCTCGAACCAGTCTGCCCATTCTCCTCTGACCTCTGGCATCAACAAGGCATTTCCGCCCACAGAACTGCCGCTCACTGGATGTTTTTTCTTTTTCGGACCATTCTCTGTAAACCCTAGAGATGGTTGTGCGTGAAAATCCCAGTAGATCAGCAGTTTCTGAAATACTCAGACCAGCCCTTCTGGCACCAACAACCATGCCACGTTCAAAGGCACTCAATCACCTTTCTTCCCCATACTGATGCTCGGTTTGAACTGCAGGAGATTGTCTTGACCATGTCTACATGCCTAAATGCACTGAGTTGCCGCCATGTGATTGGCTGATTAGAAATTAAGTGTTAACGAGCAGTTGGACAGGTGTACCTAATAAAGTGGCCGGTGAGTGTATATATACATACTGTATATAAGCAAAAGGGTAACAAGGTTTTGAACATTTGACTTTCAGGCTCTATATCTCACCATCCACTACGACTTTGCACATGAGACTACCATCATTTTATAGAAAATCATCTTGGCTATCTGATACATGAGTTGGACTTGCAACTATTTAGCATATGATTAGTTATGCAGATTCTTGTCATGTAGCTGCATTGTTACTGTTTTGCTCCTGCTGGTGGAACAATATTTTTAGTCTTGTATACTATAAATTATAACCTGTTCTCACATTCCCTAATAGCTCAGTGTGTTATTAGGTTGATTAAGAGAAACAGCATCATCCAGCTCATCGATAACGGTATTTTGGCCAGGAAAATTGCCAAACTGCATCATGTGAGTGCCATGACAGTTGGAAGTATAACAAATGAAGTCTGTCCATCCATTCCAAAGCCAATAGGTAGATGTCTAGGGGGAATTTCAGAGTCACCAATCGGCTAATCACAAGGTCTATAAGTTCTAGTGCAACAAACACGGCAGTGGAGAGAGCTCATATGCTTCATAATAGTAAGATCACAGACGTCCATGCAAGCACCTTGTAATGTGCATTACGTAAGTCTGGAATTGTGGCAGGAAAAAGGTGAAGAAGCCTCGACTTCAATATCGTCATAGGAATCATTGACTCAAGTTTCCACAGTGGACTGTAGAAAATTGGAAACAGGTGATTTCATGCAATGAGAAGAAAGTCAATAGACTGGACTCTGACTGGTGCAAATGGGTTTGGAAGAAACAAGGGAAAAGGGGGCTAACAAATCAAGAAATTGAAGGAACTGTCAAGTTTGGTGGAGGAAGCCTGATGATATGGGGTTGATTCACAGCCAAAGGCGTTGGATACTTGCCCAGGATCGATGGAGGTATATGTGAGTATTCTACCAGACGAGTTTCTTTGTACACTTGAGTACTATGGGTATGAAAAGGATAGCATAGTGTTCCAGCAGGCCAAAGCATATCATCAATCCACTCAACTTATTCTGCTCTATAAAATGGTGATTTCAGATTGCATTACATTTTGTGGTGACAGGTCCTCTTTAAATTGCTGGATGGCCAAATGGGTCAACTTTCTAGATCTACATTTTATGAACTTCAAGGCCTCAATGACCCTCTACAAAAAGCAATTATGTTTTCTGTATACTCAATTCTTAATAACCCCTCTCCAGAAAGAAAAACCTTTATACAAAAATGGGAACAGCATCAATCAAAATTCTTCATATAACCTACCTTGTATGACTACACACTGTAATAGGCAGTGGATGTGGACCCACTGTAGCAACTAACCTGTTGAGCTTTGGGCTAACTGTAAAGGTGTTATCCTGGCAGTCCCCTGGTTTTCATCCTGATCTTTGCTGCAGGGGAGCCACCAAGCCGCTATCTCTTGAGACAGTCCCAGTATAGTTGGAAGCTGACCAATGGGGTCAGAGACAGCGATAGGCTGAGATCACGGCAGGCAGCATACAAATGAATCCGAGAAACAAGTCCGAATTCAAGGTAGGCGGCAATGGGGCAATACAGGAAGCAAGCTAAGGTGAGGGTGGACAGGGTGGAAGTCAGTAGTCAGTCAAAAGTTCAATACATGGTAGTAAGATAGAATATTGCACCTTCACTGGTTAACTAGAGACTATGAACCTAAAGTTCAGGCACCCCTCTGCTAGGAAAAGGAGCTTTATATACACCCAGGAACAGCCAGCCATCAACTAGGGAAAAATTTGGATGTGCAAGTGCTGGCCCTTTAAGAGGTTAAGAGTAAGCACATGCATGCTCTAACAGGATGGCCTTGGCAGAAGAGTGCAGGTCTTGGCAATGAGAATAAGAACCACTGGAGGCTAGACTTGTTGCAGGTGGCAGAAGAGATAAAGCCTAGGTAAGTAGTGATCATGCAAGATCAGGAAAGCGGGGCAATAACAGGGACGGGCACTGCACATAATCTATCCTTCATTATCATCTATTTGTTCTAAAAGAAGTCAGTTAATTAAAATTCACCGACATACATATTGGAGATGCCCTTTAATTTCTATAATTTCGAGCTTTTTTGTTTCTATCACAAAACAAATACTTATGTTATTTTCATTGCTGAAGAAAGTCTCACTGCTCCTACTACAAGATAAACTTCCTATATGTTTACCCTGCAGTAGCAGCAGTGAGGTCACCAATATTGGAGTCATGGAAAACCCCAATAACTGGAGAAAAGTTTCAGCCATTGTTGGGTACTCAGAAGTTTTTCTGATATGCATCTCTGGAGTAATCTTTACTTCACCATACTTTTTAACCTGTCTCCAGTTTTTGGATTTCCCATTGAGTTTTCGTGTTTCTCTCTTAAAATAATCATATGATGTCCTTCACTGTTTCCTGGGCCAATTTCTTCATTACCTGTAAATAAAACACACACTCTCTCTGCATCCTTCCAACACCATACTACCACTGTTCCTATATCCTTCTTTAGACAACCTATTAATTTCTGTTCTACTGTACATACTATTATTTCAGCCAAAGTTCAGTTCATTCTTCCCAAGTATGGTCTAAATAAAGAGCTTTATTATCCCATATCCAGAATCGCTGAATCTCTGCTTTATTCATGTGAAATTTAGTGATGTAACAGTATTGTACACCATGGAACTTTTAAAAAAGCTTGACAAAAAAAAATCTTCCTTTCCATAAAGGCTTACTGGACAAAATTATTTAAAATTAGATAAAGGGTCATACAGTATGCAGCATGAAGTAGACTTTTGCTCCACCTCAAAAGAGCCAAGGAAAACAAATTGCCTGCACAAGATCTAGAAACATTGATTATTTGAAGCTTGATGTGTTCACATTTTCAGCGCCATTTTGGAGTATTACTAGCAAGCAAATATATTAAAGGGGTTCACTGGGATTTTGAAAATTGATGACTTATCATCAGCATGATCCATGGGAGTTTGAGGAGACTGTGGCACTCACTTCTAGGCCAGAGACATCATACTCACTGGTCACATGGATTAGGCACAGCTCAGTGCCATTCAAGTGAATGGGCCTAAGTTGCAATACCATGCACAGCCACGATACAGTACAATGTGCGGTGCTGTGTCTGGTACGCTGTGAGGAGGCTGCAGAGCTTGATGGAGGCTGGACTTGGACCCCTACCAATGACCTATCCTCAGGTTAATCCACCAGTATCAAAATTCTGGAAACCCCTTTAAACCAAGTACAGTAACCAATAAGACCTACAAAAATGGGTATCACTTGTTTGGTAAGCACTAGGGGGGTCATTTATTAAGACCCTCAATTTATACATCGGTCTTAATCCTCATGTGATGGTGGCGGATGAGCCTCTACACAGGCCTCTATATAACTTTGGTACTTACTGCCGCCAGCCCTGCGACAAGGTTTAAACTATGCCAGCTCCCTTGTTGGCATAGTTTAAGACCATTTTCCATGCCAGCCCACCCTCTTGCCTGCCCCCACCACCTCTCAAAAGTGGCTCAGATTTTGACACAAAATCCCTTGGCAACAAAATCTTCACCTAAAATACATCAAAAAGTGTTTTTTTTTTTGTCATAAATGACCCTCCAGGTACCAGCAAGCCATGACAGTCTTCAGTATTCCAAGCTGGAGAACCAAACATTTCTGAAATTGTAGTAGTATTTGAAGGCTAGAATAGAGCAATTAAAACTGATTGCTAACATAACTTCTATTTGAGTAAAGTGCAACATAAGTATCTAGTTTTCAAATGAAGCTCAATACGGCATTGCTAGCAACCCAATGAACCGAAGACTGTAAATGCCCGACATACCCCCTCCCCCACATCTGTGTCAGAGCTGCAGGCATTGTGGGTAAGCTTCAAAGCAGTTATTATGTGTATACTGTTCAGCCATGCTTCTATTAACCCATTAAAGCACATAAATATATGGACAAGAAAATAAGGCTGTTCCTCTGTAATGTGGAATTAAGCAATTTTTTAAATAAATCTATCAGTCTGTATTGAAGTACATGAGTAGATGAAAATAAGCACAATGCCAGGTTATTATACCAGAGTATTACAAAACAGGAAAATTTCCATGTAATATCTTAATATGTCTTTAGACAATGAGAAGCCGGGGAATGGGATTTCCATGCACAGATTTGGAGAGATGCTGCTTTTCAAAGGCAAATAATAAGACAACATCATTATCCTATATTTTGCTATTTAGAATGAATGTGTATTACGGTTAACAAACTTATTGGTCATAATACATTTCATTTACTAGCACTGCAAGAGGAAATTGCACTAGTACTCACCTGCCTTGCTTATATACTTCAGGTACACTTCTCGCCTGTAGATGAACTCTGCTGTCAGCCAACAAATTCGATGCCCAAAGAACAAATAGTGTGCAAATCCCAACAAAACTGGTAGTCAGCATCATACCTTCAAGTGTACTGCCCAAAAATAGTCCAAAGAGAAAACGCTAAGACTAAATTTTGCTTTTTCTTTAAGACACTGGTGGGTCATCTCATTATTAGAAGGATGTTTACCCATACAGAAAGGAAACGCCACTCAGTATTTAATCTGGATGCAGGGGAAAGCAATTTCCACTAAACCTATAAATCCATCTACGTCAGATGGCTGGGATTTTCAGGCTGTGGTGAATTCACGTCTCTTTCAGAACTGCTTTTATGCTTGCTGCTTAAGGCAATGTAGAAAATTGTTAAACTAGAAGTCGGGGGCTATAGATGATGTAATGTACCCTTTATTGTAGGAATACTGCCACAGTTGTCTGTTTCTATTTTGTATTTCTCATCAAAATTAATAAAACTGAGATTTAAAAAAATAGAAGTTGTGGTGCAGAGATCATTTGCAGCAAGCTTTAGCTTGATGATAACCTCCAGAAATCAGTCAGTTGTAATAAATGTCCCCAGAGATGCTTTTTTAAATATCCCTACATGCAGCAGATCAGTGGAGATGGAAAGAAAGGAACAAATCCCTGGCAAGCAAGGGACAAAATCTTCATGGTATCATAATATTCTTGAATTTAACAATACTGGGATAGTACAGTCATATGTCATATAAGAAATTACTAATAGTTAGAATATGTTTGCTAAACACTTATTTTACATATTTTTTCAGCTTTTCTGAAGATGGTGATGTTCTCCACATATTTTTTACATCTTGTAGTTTTCTTACATTGAATTCAAAAGATAAGAAACCAAAGTAAATGTACTACAAATCGGACTTGCGACTTTCATGTGATTTTCAAATGCAAAATTATCATTATTATTTTTATTTTTTTTTACAATTATTTAAGAACTGGATGTTGCAGAAAAATGCAGTGGATTCAGACTTCAATGGGTTGTCCTCTTAAAGAAGAACTCCTGCAAAAAATTTTATTCCAGGTCCTGCTAGAAATGTACATGTAATCTGTAGTGAATGTCATTTTCTTACCAGTGTCTGTATTTTTGACTTATATAATCCTAAAGTTTCTTATCTCATTTTCTTATGTCATGTGACTAGGAATTAGACCCACCAACTCACACAGAGACGTATATGTGGACAGGAAGTCTATTTCTCTATGTATTCCTATGGGAGCCTCAGTCTCATAGGAATGAATAAAGAAGTGACTGGCTTTCTGTCCTGGGTCAGTTGGAGGTCAGGGAGTTGGTCCCATGACCCAGCTACAATAAGAAGAGAGCTTATTACTCCCAATTACATTCTCTGATAAGAAAATGACATTCACTACAGATTATAACATGCACCCATGCACATTTCTAACAGGTCAGAGAATAAAATTTTTTGCAGGAGTTTTTCTTTAAGACAATATCTATTCTTAATAGTGCCCCCCCCCCCCCCGACCCCAGACAATAAAACGTTTGTAGTCTGTATTGTTGGCCTGGTACACAACCCCCGACCCCCCCCACCACTACCACACACACACACACATACAACCCAGCCCATATAAATTATCCCCAACCATACAACCATACTGAAAAATAGCAGTGTGCAATACATGCTTTGGCAAATATGTAAACCACACTATGAACAAAAAGAAAAAAGAACATAATAATGGAACATAGAAGCATCTAAACACATGTTCAGACAGTGATATAGTTTTTTTTTTAGTCAGGGACAAGTATGCGCTATCATTAAACAAGAACCAACATACTTGTAACTAGTAATACTGATATTTAGTGACCATGCAGTGGACAGATACCAGGTCTACACTGGTGATCTGAAAAGCATACAAGAGAATCAGATGCAGTCACTGTCAGAATACATAATAATTAGAAGACCTGTGACCTATCCTGATGTGTGTTGTTGTAATTAATTATATTCCTTAAAATATACTTTTACATGTGTGTTTAAAGGAGTTGTACAGTGTTAAGATATTGAAGATCTATTCTCAGGATAGGTTATCAATATTGCATTCTATTCAAACTATGACTGTATGCCATTAAAGCTTCTTCTACCACTGAAGTGAAGCAGTTATAAATGAACTGTAAACGAAGACTCAGCCACAAACAGCTGATCGGATTTGTCCTGACTCCCTCATAAACATACATGTTCAGATTGGCTTAGCATGCATGTTTATTTAATAGGGAGAGGGGAGTAAGCATTTCCAACAGCAATATTTAAAATTCCCATTTACTTCCAAGTGAACATTTCTCACTTATAGTAGGATTTTTTTGCTGTTTTTTCCATTGCATTTAGGTGTGACTTTTTGCTGCTGAAAAAAAATATCTGAACTTTGAGACTTGACCAAGCTGAGAATTATTTCAGTCTTCAAGGAGACCACCTTGTACCGTATTTGGATATAAAGAAAAACTTTTCAATCAAATCAAGGCAGAAGAAAGTTGTCCAGTTTCCTTAGTTTTTAAAACTATGCATTTTATTATATGTTGCAGCCTTGTGGAGTGAAATATAGTTCTTTGTGATGTGGGAGCCTGTCAGTATTTCATGTTGACCATGGTTAGAGCAGTAGACATCTACTGGCAGGTTCTCTTAATAGAGAATAAGAGATAATGAAATAGATAGGAATTAGATTTAGAACATAAAAACTGGACATTAGATACTAATAAGGATTTATAGAATGATTCTTTTAAATGTGAGATCTTAGGAAGTACTGTGTTTTTATAAGACACACCTAATAAGAAAAAAAAAAACATTTTTCATCAGACCTCAGATTAGACCCCCATATCAGAACTCAGACCAGACTCCCATATCAGACCTCAGATCAGACTCCCATTTCAGACCTCAGATCAGACCCTTATAACAGATTCTCAGATCAGACCCCCAAATCAGACATCAGACCCCATCAGACCTCAGATCGGACCTCCATGTCAGACCCTCATCAGACCTCAGATCAGACCCGCCTCTGAGCTAAAACAAATAAATGAACTTACCTCTCTTACTCTACTGCTACTCTGAAGGTCCGGTAGTCTGTTCTGCAGTCACGCTCCCTGGGCCCTTGCTGCACTGTGACCTGACACACACAGCAGTGTAGGCAGTCAGGACAGTACAGCAAGCACTTAAAGCACTTCCCTCACCACTCCCCCCACTCCTGCATAATAATGAGGGCTTCCTTAATGTAAGTGCTGGCTAGTATTCATTTTGTATAAAATGCACTGCTATTTTTTTCCCCACTTTTGGGGGGAAAGGTGCGTCTTATAAAGTGAAAACACTGTAACTGAAAGCAAAATGAAGACTAACAAAGCAATGATAGAGTCTCATAATAACATATACTACCATCAGCCACATGTGGAGGATGAATGCATTATTGGGATTATTGTATATAAAAATATTTTGAGGTTGTGATTTAATTTATCTTGAAGGTTTCATGAATGCTGAGACCCCAAAAAGGTCCGTATTGGGGCTCTTCATTTTAATATATTTATTAATGACCTTACAGACCAGAATTTCAACATTTGCAGATGAAACTAAGCTCTGTAAGGTAATCAACTTAGAAGAGGATAATATAATATTACACAGGGATTTGGGGAAACCAGAGGCAGAGAAATGGCAAAGTTTAATGTGGATAAATGTATAGTTGTGCACTTATGCTAAGGAAACAGGAGGTTTGTATTAAATAGTAAAGCACAATAATACTGCCACTAAAAAGACTGAGAGATATTGGTGGACAGCAAACTTAAAGGGGTTCTCCGAGTTATAAATATTGATGACCTATCCTCAGGATAGGTCATCAATATCAGATCGGCAGGGGTCCGACACCCGGCACCCCCGCCGATCAGCTGTTTGAAGAGGAGGCGCGCACCGTATCAGCGCTGCCTCCTCTTCAGTGTTTACATGCTGGCCGACTCGGGGGTAGTGGTGAGTATGTGTAATTACACCTCACTGCCCCATTCATTTCTATGAATAGAATAGCTTCCATAGACTTGTATGGGAGCGATTCTTCCCATAGAAATGAATGGGGCAGTGAGGTGTAATTACACCTACTCACCATTACCCCCGAGTCGGCCAGCATGTAAACACTGAAGAGGAGGCAGCGCTGATACGGCGCGCGCCTCCTCTTCAAACAGCTGATCGGCGGGGGTGCCAGGTGTCGGACCCCTGCCGATCTGATATTGATGACCTATCCTGAGGATAGGTCATCAATATTTATAACTCGGAGAACCCCTTTAACTTTAGCATTCAATGCCAGGAGGCTGCTGTCAAAACAAATGAAATCATAGAGTGCATCAAAAGAGGATAAGTACACACCAGTTTCTTACAAGTTCTAAGTTGGCAGCTTCCTTAAAAGGGTTGTCTCACTTCAGCAGGGGAACATCTCTATGGTAGCCGGGACTGCGGGAGTGAACATAGGCCAGCGCATTTTTCTATAGTGTGCAAGCACACCCACAGCTGCTGGATTTCAGGGTTGCCGTAACCCCCGGATACGAGCAGTGCAAAATGTGATGAAAAAATGAATCAAGCCTGCAAAAGAGGGAATATGGGCAACCACAATACATTAATTAGTAAGTGCCTTGAAAACATTTTTTTAATGTTTTGTCTATTTTTCTTTTATTACTCTGGCAGTCCTGTACCGTTTAAAATTGAAATACAAAATATTGTCCTTCTTTAGCAGTCAGCACAGAGCGATAAAACTCTGATATAGATAGGTAATCTATTTTCAATTTACTCTTGCTGCGAGGGGAGGATATCTGCAAAATAATATTCATTATAACAGTAGGCATAGAATTGGGAAAACAATGTGACAGCTCTGTTGTTCTCTTGATAGGATTAGATTAAGATGCCCACTGAAAATCAGTGTAATACTCTAATTCAGTCACTCACCCCCACCTTCCATTTCTTATTGAAGAGATGGTCTGACTAAGGAAGTTAAGCAAGACTGCCTGCTGTGCTAAAAGTCCAAACAAAGAGGAAGTTAAAGGGGTATTCCAGTTATATTAAGTTATCTGTTGAACCCTTCCTAACTGACCGCCGTAAGTTTTATATATGGCGCCCCAGGTTAGAATTTTTGCATTGTGACCAAATTTCCTTATGTAACCCTTGCCTTATTTAGTGGCTGTCTAAGGCCCCTTTCACACGAGCGTGAGACTCGTACGTCTCTCGCATCGTGTGCCGTGTACTGAACTCCTTGCACTGAACGGGGGTTACATAGCATTATACTGATTTATGATGCTATGTAACCCTTACAGTTCTGGAATGTGTTGGATAATGCTGACAGTGTTATCCGAGTCTCACGCTGATTTGAAAGGGGCCTAAGAGATGTCATATATCTCTAGATGAAAAAAATAATGTACAGTATTAACACATTTTTGGGATATTATTCTATGACAAAAAAAGAAAATGCCATATTGCTTTATTGCCAAAACATGATCAGGAATATTCCCCTGGGGAATTAATTTCAACATTCCTATACACATTTAGCCTAGCTTCATTTCATTTTACCAATGCAGAAGCTATTTTCCAGCCTCCTAATAAAACCCAAATAACTGTGTCTGATTCTGTGCTGTGATGTAGTTGACTCATCACCATCATCATCATTCCCCAGTCTAAATACAATTTTTCTCTGTTTAAGTAGCCCATCTAGAATATGTGAGGTTTAAGTTTAACTTGCCATCCACATGAGATATCTATATATTATAGATGAAGCAAGCGAGCCCAGCTGCCAGCTACCTATAACAGGACTTCTCTCATAGGGTAGAGGTAAAGAGGACTGAAAGTGAATATCAAACATGAAAAAGGACCCCAGTTGTATGTTGCTGTTTTTTACCAAAACTGCCATCAGAAATGTCTGGCCGCCTTACCAAAGTATCAGCGTTACCTACCACATTTCTGATTCCCCATCTTGTGCCCTATTGAGCTTGGCATTTTTTACGTTCTGCAACCTACTGAAGTATTTATTTATTTTATGCACTGAATTTACTGAGTTCAGGTCAGTCAAGCCAAAGTTGGTCCAGTAAATTCTACATATTGCCCATATTTAATAGGCAGCACACACTGGCCTTAAAGGACTTTTCTGAGAATTTTCTACTGATGACCTATTCTCTGGATTGGTGGGGTCTGACAACTAGGACCCCTGCTGATCATCTGTTTTAGAAGCGCTGCGGCCTTCTCACAGCTTTGCCTATGCCATGTGACGTCACGTTAATCGGTAACATGACCAAGGCATAGCTCATCCCCATTGAAGTAAATGGGGTTGAGCTGCAATACCAAGCACAGCCGCTATGAAATGGACACCGCTGGTGAGGCCATGATGCTACTGTGAGCACCAGTGCCTTCTCAAACATCTGATCAGCGGGGGTCTTGAGTGTTGGACCCCTACCAGTTGGATACTGATGACCTATTCAGAGGATAGGTCATCGGTAGAAAGGTCTCTGAAAACCCCTTTAATGTGTGTTAGTGTGCACTCAGAAGACCTCAGATCAAGCCCTAAGGCAACGCCTTTTACTGTGAAGGAGAAAAAGCAGCCATGTTATATATGAAATGATGCAGACTGAAGAGGACAAATGATTAAACATTTTTAATTAAGACCTATTGTAAAAATGATTTTGGTCTAAAATCAGTAAAAATGCATTACATAGTCCTTTTTTTAAAAAATCAGATAATTTTTATTGTTACATTTTTTGTACAACAAAACAAATTAGTTATTGAGCCGATTTGGCCCAATTAATACATAGCCCTGAGAGCTTACCAAAATGATCAATAACTGCCATAGCCCGTGGTAATGTTTGCTGCCAGTTTGCCAAAAAGAGCAACATATCATCGGCGTATAGTGCCAATTTTTCATGTTCAGCTCCGTAAGCGAAGCCTTGTATCGCTGGATCAGATCTGATAACAGACTCTAGGGGCTCTATCGCGATAGCGAAAAGCAGGGGTGAGAGAGGGCACCCCTGTCTGGTACCTCTGAACAAAGGAAATATCTCGGACAAGGACCCATTTACCCTGATTTTGGCCCTCGTAGAGGCATACAACAACTGAATCCATGAAATGAAATTATCTCCAACCGTCTTAATACTGCCCATAGATAGTTCCACTCTACACTGTCGAATGCTGTAGCCGTGTCAAGTGATGCAACCGCCGCATTCGACAGGTTCAGCGGGCATGCCTGTATATTGAGGAATAGTCTACGTACATTGACTGCAGTGGACATATTGGGCATAAAGCCTGCTTGATCAGGGTGTATAATGGAACCAATAATCCTATTCAGCCTGTTGGCCAAGACATTAGCTAGTATCTTTACGTCAACTGAAAGTAACGATATGGGTCTGTAGGATTTTGGTCTAAAATCAGTAAAAATGCATTACATAGTCCTTTTTTTAAAAAATCAGATAATTTTTATTGTTACATTTTTTGTACAACAAAACAAATTAGTTATTGAGCCGATTTGGCCCAATTAATACATAGCCCTGAGAGCTTACCAAAATGATCAATAACTGCCATAGCCCGTGGTAATGTTTGCTGCCAGTTTGCCAAAAAGAGCAACATATCATCGGCGTATAGTGCCAATTTTTCATGTTCAGCTCCGTAAGCGAAGCCTTGTATCGCTGGATCAGATCTGATAACAGACGCTAGGGGCTCTATCGCGATAGCGAAAAGCAGGGGTGAGAGAGGGCACCCCTGTCTGGTACCTCTGAACAAAGGAAATATCTCGGACAAGGACCCATTTACCCTGATTTTGGCCCTCGTAGAGGCATACAACAACTGAATCCATGAAATGAAATTATCTCCAACCGTCTTAATACTGCCCATAGATAGTTCCACTCTACACTGTCGAATGCTGTAGCCGTGTCAAGTGACGCAACCGCCGCATCCGACAGGTTCAGCGGACATGCCTGTATATTGAGGAATAGTCTACGTACATTGACTGCAGTGGACATATTGGGCATAAAGCCTGCTTGATCAGGGTGTATAATGGAACCAATAATCCTATTCAGCCTGTTGGCCAAGACATTAGCTAGTATCTTTACGTCAACTGAAAGTAACGATATGGGTCTGTAGGATTCTGCTAGCGTGGGAACCTTGTGAGGTTTAAGCAGTACTGTAATAATGGCTTGATTCATGGAGTCTGGAAGCGTCCCCCTATCCTTAGCCTCCGTAAAGACTTACAGGAGTGTAGGTAGTAAAACCTCCTTATAAGCCTTAAATACTTCTGACGGAAGGCCATCTACACCCGGTGCTTTATTGTTATTCATGGTTTTGAGGGCTTCTTCCATTTCTAATATAGTTAACGGAGCCTCGAGAAGTGCTTTCTGATCAGCACTCAAGGTTTTTAGGGGTAGGGGTGATAGGAAGGAATTGAGTTCCTCAGTGGTCGGATTTGTCTTAGAGGAATATAGAGACCCATAGAAAGAGTTAAGTATATTAATTACTCCCTCCGGTTGGGAACATATCTCTCCCGTATGGGATTAGAGAGCAGCTATATATGTGGTATCTCTATGCGGTCTAGACAGCAGTGCTAACAGCCTACCCGCCCTCTCACCTTCCTCATAGAATCTTTGCTTCTGAAAGGAGCGTTTATTCTCCGCTATTGTCAATAATCTAACATCGTATTGAGCCTGGGCATCTCTCCACTGTTCTGCCCTGCCTTCATTCAGATCTGCCAGGTACCTCCTTTCAGCTTCTATAAGGCCACTTTCTAATTCTTTGGTTCGGCCCTAGTTTTATTTTTGACCCTGTTTACCTCCGCTATCAAAAGGCCCCTGAGATAAGCTTTTAAGGCTTCCCATAATACTGATTTGGTATCTAATACCTTCTACATTATCAGTTACCAACAACCAGAAAGGATTGAACCGCCATACTGAGGCACCATTATTTCTGACCGGGGCGAAACTAGCCGTCAAAACTACCTGTGAGTGGTCCGAGAGACGTCACGGCAGTTATTCTATATTCTGTATCATCTGACCCATAGTAACATTGCCTATAAATAGATCAATTCTGGACAGTGACCTATAAGTGCTTGAACAGCAGTAATACTGCTTGTCATGTGGGTTTAGGAGTCTCCAAAAGTCCAGTAAAGACATCTCCGCCAACAATCTTCCAAATGGTGTCAAACCAGTGGCCTGCACCATCTGGGTTGGATGAAATCTATCCATAACTGGATCTGATACCGCATTAAAATCTCCCATTAGTAGTACCGGTCCAGCAGGTTGTGCATTAATGAACTGTAGCACTTTTTTAAGTATACCCGGAGAATATGGTGGAGGTATATATATTCCTTCTATGATACATGGAATATTGAACAGTAGGCCATACAGACATACATAGCAGTCCTCTGCATCAATGTCTTTTTGAGTGCAAGAGAATACGATTGATGTATGCATAAGAATACTAACACCTTTTGCATATGTCGAAACCGTAGAGTTATAGCTTTGTCCTAGCCACGGTTTGGACAGTATGCCTACTTGGTCTCTCCTCAAATGCGTTTCCTGTAGGCAATAAATTGCTGGGTGGTGCTGTCTAAGACATTTTCCGTGAATTGTTTTTCTATGTAGATTGTCACATCCGCACATTTGTCTACCCTGTGTAGGATGTCTTTGTGGTACATGTGGTCCGCTGCAGGCATCCTACATTGTATGCATTTTTTGCTGGGGATTACGTTCGGCAGCGGGCCACATGTGCGGGATTTGCTCCCCCGGTTATATATGCGCTACAGCATCGGGGTTTTTGAGCATGTTCGGCCATTTGAGACCACTTTTTTTTCCGTGAGTTTGTTTGTACGTTTATTCCTGAGGGGGGGCAACTCCAGGTTGAATGTGCCTTGATTATACTAATGGGTAACATTCAGGTGCACCTGTGCAGCCTGGGTCACATGACGTCAGGGCAATGTGGGAAATACAGCCTCCGCCCCCCCTCCCACCGTATGTGTGATTTTACGCTGGAGGTAACTGGGAGCTGGTCGCTGTGTCTCGGACCTCATGCACCTATCTGTCATTACCTATACCATAGTAGGGATAGCGTTAGGTGCCGTGCCAACTGAGATACCTTGACGCGGTGCTCGGGCTCCGGTATGTCTTTGATATAAGGATATACTGGCGAAAGTCTCATTTTAACATCAGAGTGAGGGTTTAGCCATATATTGTCAACTGCATTTTCCGCTGTAGTGCACCATTTTCCGTGAATTGTTTTTCTATGTAGATTGTCACATACGCACATTTGTCTACCCTGTGTAGGATGTCTTTGTGGTACATGTGGTCCGCTGCAGGCATCCTCCATTGTATGCATTTTTTGCTGGGGATTACGTTCGGCAGCGGGCCACATGTGCGGGATTTGCTCCCCCGGTTATATATGCGCTACAGCATCGGGGTTTTTGAGCATGTTCTGCCATTTGAGACCACTTTTTTTTTTCCATGAGTTTGTCTAAGACATTCCCATACTGCAGACCGTTTAGTAGGTTCCTTTAGGTCCCGTACGTTCCAACTAACAAACGTGACTTTATCAGCCATTTGTACGCATGCCCCCTAGGGCAACATAAATATACTCTGACATGCTCCAACAACCCTCCAGGGCGGATTTGTGAGACCACCCACAGTGCTCCGGGACATATCTACACGTATATAAGGTTGTGCGCCTTGTATGAATACATATATAATGCTCTTTAACAGTCCCCACAAAAAATAACATTTCCCAAACAAAACTCTGTATACTAAAGAACAAGTGCCCACTAAATACTTCGGAAAGCCTTCCAAAGCCTGTGGTGTAGAAAACACACTTGCTAGACAAAAACCCTACCCCAACTGGAGGTTAGTAAGAGTGTCTTAGAGAACTGTTGTAAACTATAACACCACTCCGGTAAAGGAAAGGTACAAGTAAAGTGCAATATAGCAATCATAGTGGAGCTCTCCAGCACCCCCTACAGAGCGAGTAGAACAGCTGTCTAATAAACAGTAGAAGTACCAAAGTGTACCATGCAGAGAGGACTGGAGTGCCCCAAGTTAAGCAATAACAAGAAAAAACAATACCACTGTTAGGAGAAAGACAGGATATGATGACGCGCCACTATAGTGTTCTTACAACACTGCCATGCTGTTAAGGAGCAGATGTTTCTCAGGCAGGTCACCCAGCGCCATTATCAGCCTCTGCCCGCAGTTGATTCTCATGGCGGTCCAACCATCTCATTGCTTCCTTCGGTTCTTCAAAAAAATGCGTAGAACCAAGGGCAACTATACGCAGTTTTGCTGGGTACATCATTGAGTAGACAATCTGCAGATTCCGTAGACGCTTCTTACAATCCAGAAACCTCGCTCTCCTCTTTTGAACTTCCAGGGAATAGTCCGGAAATAAGGACACTTTCTGACCGTTAAAAGATAGGTCCGTTTTTTTCTCGGGCTAGGCGTAGAATAATATCTCTGTCCCTGTAATGGAGTATTTTCATAAGTACCGGGCGTGGGGGGCTTCCGGGAGGCAAAGGCCTAGTCGGGACTCTAAGAGCTCTCTCCACTGCAAACAACGGAGTCAGAGAGTCTATCCCAAATGTGTCTTTGAGCCAGTTTTCAAAAAACTCAGTGGGGTTAGTCCCTTCTACCTTTTCTGGTAACGTTGTTCCTGCGCAAGCGGTTTTCTAAGTCATCTTGCTTTGCTGCAATAATGTCCAGCCTCCTATGATGGTCACCCACATCTCTTTGTAGTGGTAGAAGCACATCTTCAACATCCCCCACTCTATCTTCTAGCGCAGTGGTCCGTTCTGCCAATTTTTTTAAGTCATGTCATACTATAGAGACATCTTCCTTAATTCCTCCCACCTGCATATTGAGAGCAGTAAGGGAACGGCCACATTTTGTTATGGCTTTCATGACATCTTTTAGAGTGGGTTCCTCAGTGTTAGATTCGCGCGCCGATGCCCCTCGCCTGTGCTGTCTCTCTGTATATGGTGCCTGCTTTTCCCACCCCGCGCCAGTGTCGTCCAACCAGTCAGGGTCTCATTCCTCCTCACCTTCTGTAGGTAAGTGTGTCGACTTATGCGTCTCCTCGTCCTCTCCCGGAACCGGTTCAGAGCGGGCATACTTTCCCAGCCGTACCGCTGCAGCTTGTTGAATGGTGGATGCGCTGCCTGATCTGCTCGGCGTGGCCGACCCGGCGCCATCTTGGAAATCCTTCTCGGCTCCTCTCAACTCCTTTTTCCTCGTCATGGCAGCCGATTCCAAAACTCCCAGCAATTACGAGGGGCACTAGATCACCAGCAGGTACTTTGAAGTAAAAAATTGCAGCTGTATATATCGCTTGTCAGGATAATTAGCTTAGGTGCTCGAGGAGCTCACTCGCCGTGCGTCCTCTCACATGCCGCGCTAGCTCCGCCCCCGCATTACATAGTCCTAATAAATAGTCCTATTAGTTTTTTATCATTGTGTTGACCTATGTTCACACTTGAATTCAGTAGTAGTATAGTTTTGGTTTCCATCTCATTTTGGCTTTAATCATCCAATTCATCCATATGGCTTTAATAATCCAATAAACTTCAGTAATGTCACCAGTATCTATTAAGATCCATCATAGCATGGCTCTGTTATAAAAAGGAAATATGACACCAGTGAATATAGCCTAACTTTCCCAAAGTTTTATTGGTATATCCATAATAGTATAACTGATTTAAAAAAAAATAAAAAATTCTTGTTATCTATTGTTATGCAAGGTCATACAGTGCATTTGGAAAGTCTTGGAAAGACCACATTTTGTTATATTGCAGCTAGTATTGAGCAAATCGAAACGTCTGAAGCGGAATTCGATTCGAAATTTAGGAAAGATTCGATTTGCCACAAACCCAAATTTCCTTGCGCTTCATGGTAACAAAACAGATTTTTTCTAAAATGGCTGCTTCATGTGTTACAATGTGAAAGTAAGAAGCCCAGAAATGTGATATGTCCCATAATGCCGGGCAGCTAGCCAATCAGCAGACAGCCCTTGTGATGCCACAGCCCTATAAAAAGCCTCATCCCATGCAGTGTTCGCCATCTCACAGTTAAGCTTAGGGGGAGATGTGACAAGCATGAATGTGCTAGGGGCAGTGTTGCTACAAACAGTTAAAAAAAGACTGTTTGAGAGGGAGATTGCAAGGACAGTGCAGGGAGATCATAGGGAGCTTTTGGAGATTGTAGGGAGAGCATAGGGAGACTGCAGGGACAGTGCACGCTGCGTGTAGATAGAAAATTGATACAAAATAACGGGAGCTTCAAATGTCATGCTAACCTGTGTCTTTGTTGCAACATTATTTCCCACAAAAAAGATACTTTCATGTCTAGAACAAATGGAGTCATTTTCTCTATAAAATACCATCTTGACTGCCAATCATCCTACGTTATCTATTTAATAGAATGCCAGTGCGGCCTACAGTATGTTGGTCGAACCACCCAAGCCCTTCATTGTCGGGTAAACCAACACAGATACAATATTCAAAGGCTATACAATAAACATAGCCTTTCCAGGCACTGTGCTTCCACTACAGAAAAACAAAAACATACAATCAATATCACTCCAATTGATCATGTGCCATATAATCCATATAACCGTTTTGATATACTGCAAAAAAGGGAGGTATACTGGATTTACCAACTAAATACTATAACACCTTTTGGTCTAAATGAGATACATGAAACTATATTATGATACTCTATACACCCCCTAACAAGTGTACAGTAAACCTTTTTAGTTATCATACGTTTATTATATACCCCCCCTCTGTAATTTAGACTTCATATACTGTACATATAATCAGGTATTCGTTTATTTATCTAATCTCTATCTACTCTCCATATGGTTTTAGAAGTATCCCAGTTCATACAGATTAAGGATGAGGATGCAAGTACCTCATATACTGAGAGAAACCCCCACGTATATCCCGACATACATATACCTTCATTTCTTCTCCCTTATTTTATGATAAAGTTATTTACTCCACTGTTTTTTTAATTCATTTGGTCCCCAATTGTACTTTTAGATTAGCACATGCTAGTTGCTATCATTATAGATTCTCAAAACAAAAGATATATAATTAGAACCCCCTGGTAGCCATATCTTACACTCTGATAACAATAAATCACCAATTCAATACATTAAGGATACAGATGCCACAAATCTTTTATTATCTTTACTCTGACTTTGTAATATACATGTATTTCATCTTTTATGCTATTTTATTTTATATGTAACAATTGGTTGCTATTGACATTGTCAATTTATTTATATAAAAAAAAAAAAACATGGCCACGCCCATGGCCACGCCCCCTTTTCACTCTTGGCGCCAAAAACGGTCTTTTAAATGTACTGTTGTTTGCACTATGTGTTATTATTATTATTGTCCTGAAGAAGGAGGCACTGATCCTCCGAAACGCGTAGACTCATAAATTAATTTTAGCTACATCGACAAACTATGGTGTAGTTTTATGTCTGATGACAGCGCCTATCAAGTCCAGACTTGGCAAAGACAAGAGACAGTAGCTAGGTGTAAGAATGGTAGTGTATTTAATATATATATATATATAATTATTTTTTTTTATTTATTTTTTTATTTATTGTGCGTCAAACTGAGTCTTAACAGGCGGTCTAATATATTGCCGTGTTTATCTTCACCTGCTGCGCCATTCATACTTAATCTGTTCTGTTATACCGTACATAGACATACTGTGTGTCAGACTTAGCCTCAACAGGCGATCTAATATATCGCCGTGTTTATCTTCTTCATCCACTGCACCATTTATACTTAATCCGTTATGATATAGATAGATTCACTGTGCCTCAGAATCAGTATTAACAGGTGATCTCATATATGGGCGCATTTATCTTGTTCAACTGCTGCACCATTCAGACTTTATCTGTAACATTACTTATTCAGTTACTGAACACTATGGCCAACAGTTGCTTGTCCCTCCAAAGGAACGGTCAGTGGCAAAAATGTAGCTGTAGCAGGCACAAGTAGCAGCAGAAGAAGTGTTGGCGGTAGCAGCAGCCGCAGCAACAGGCCAGGGCTGCCACTGTCATCCAGCGGTCGTGTTTTGAGCAATAATCCAGCTGTACTGGAATGGTTGAATTGCTATTCAAAATCATCTAAGGTAACAACAGATACACACAGCCAGGAGTTGGTGGGTTCCTTTGACACCATGCTCAGTTCGCATGGCCCAGAAACTACCTCTGTGCCCTCACCTGTTTTGAACCTTCCTCTTTCTTTTACTGCTCCTTCTCCTAGCCAAGTAAGGTATGCCGCCGACTCTGCGCCACTTTAAAGCGAGGATGAACTTTTTGAGGACGGTCTGCAGTTACAGGCAAGCACATACTTGGAGGACAGTTCGCTGCAGACTACCGATGATGACAGTTGGGTGGGAGCACATGTTGTAAGAGGTCAGAGACATGCACATGAGACTGGCGAGGGTGATATTAGTGGGGAGCAAACGGATGAAGAATGGCGATGCGGGAGGAGTACATTGTCTGGCTTTGTCTGCTACTCAGGAGACTACCTGTGAGGAACCCACTAGCAGTGGGCGGGTTTATAAAAGCAGCGGCAGGCAGGAATCACACAGTGGTGGAGGATAAATGCCATACTCGCCAGTGTGGCATTTTCATAGTCGTCTTGTAGGACACTCACATATAGCTCAGCACTGAGACCACTATCAATCCAAGTCAAGCATCCAAGACCTTTGGCTGTGAAACAACCCCATATCATCAGTCTTCCTCGACCGAACTTGACAATGCTCAAACCATCTCAAACCATTAGCCCCCTTTTCCCTTGTTTCTTCCAGACCCATTTGCACCAATCAGAGCCCAGTCTATTGACATTTGTCTCATTGCTCCAAATCACCAGTTTCCAATCTTCTACTGTCCACGGTTCATACTTTTTTGCAAACTCAAGCCAACGCTTCTTATGACCATATTGAAGTCGAGGCTTCTTCACCTTTTTTCAGGCCACCATTCCAGACTTGTGTAATACGCATTACACAGTGCTTGCATCGAAGTCTATGATCTCACTATTATGAAGCATATGAGCCACCTCCACTTCTGTATTTGTCTCACCGGAACTGATAGACATTGTGATGAGCCGACTTGTTAACTGATATTTTGCCTGGACATCCACCTCTTGACTTTGGAATGGATGGACAGACTTAATTTCATATTCTTTAAACTGACATGGCACTCACATGATGCAGTTTGGCAATTTTCTTGGCCGAGATACTGCTATTGATGAACTAGAAATCTTCAAACCAGTGACCTTCTCATGGGAATCAACCTAATAACACACTGAGCTATTAGGGAATGTGAGAACAGGTTGTAATTAGTAGTATACAAGACGAAAAAGATTGTTCCACCACCAGGAGCAAAACAGTAACAATGCAGTTACATGACAAGAATCCACATAACAAATCATATGCTAAATAGTTGCAAGTCCAATTCATGTATGATATAGCCAAAATTATTGTTTATAAAATGATGGTAGTCTCATGTTCGAAGCTGTAGTGGATGGTGAGATATGGAGCCTGAAAGTCAAAAGTTCAAAACGTTGTTGCCCTTTTGCTCGTAAGTGTATATACTTTTTATATATCTCACTACTCCGCACATAACTGCCCGCTGACAGGCACAAATGCTGCGTTCTCACTCACTCCTCCAGGCAAATAGTTGTCTGAGAGAAGTGCTCCTTCCTCTTCAATGTAGTTTAGTGATGACTGCGCATATGGGTCAGTTGCGCTCGGCATAAACACCAGATATTAATTTTAAACGTGGTGCCTAGATACTGCACAATGCCGTAGAGAGGATAGTATGCCATAGTATTTAAACGTTGAACTGTGGTGTAGTTTCTTGATCTTGTTTTAACATCCCAACATGCTATGATTAGAGATGAGCGAGTAGTCAAATATTCGAAAGTTCGAAATTCGATTCGAATAGACCGCGAAATTCGACTATTCGACCGAATATCGAATCCCATTAAAGTCTA
>ONZH01008275.1:0-25436 GCA_900303285.1 Rhinella marina
CATTACAGCATTCCATATATCTGCTTCAAAGACATCTTCGATGACCTCTAAGCCAGTGAACTGACATATGATACAGTCAAGTTTATGTATATCCATAATGCAGATAATACTCATTCAGATAAAGAGCAAGTGAAGGGGTAAAGATTAGAGATGAGCGAGCATGCTCGTCCGAGCTTGGTGCTCGTTCGAGCATTAGGGTACTCGTAAGTGCTCGCTGCTTGGACGAGTATCTCGCCATGCTCGAGGAAATGGCAACTTCCGCATCGTGCTTTTTTGGCGCCTATAAACACAGCCAATCACAAGCCAGGAGACTCTGCGTACCACCCAGCATCACGTGGGGCCCTTACATGTCGATAGCAGGGGTTGGCTGGCCTGATCAGGTGACCCTGGAATATACTACTGACTGGCCGCGGTGCTCGGCTCAGATGCCGTCTGGATGTCGTTAGGGATAGAGCTGCTGCCTTTCAGGGACAGTGTTAGGGCCTGCATTTAGTTGTCTGTTAGGCAGGGATCACCCACAAAGAACCCAACAGCCCTTCTAAGGGCTAGAAGACATTTTATTTTTATTTTTTTTTGTCACTTGGCTGGCTGGCACTAGTAGTGCAGCTATCGCCATGTATAACCCCCTTTTATTTTTTTATGTTATATCTCAGTGATACAAATCCATTGCACACAGCAGTGTGGAACCATTCTGTGTGTCATAGTTCAGTACACTCACTATTTTCTGTCCAGGTGACACTTTCTGTATGTCACCGAATACAACCAAGTCATTTGCTGCCTGTCACGTGTATGGCTTGATCCCAAAAATCTCTGTGCGACATTTGTCTGGGTCGCAGTCTAAATAGCTACCATCAGTGGGGTGTCAGTTAGCTCTACGATAGTTTCTGCACGTCACGTTCCCAAAAAAACAAAAATACAAAAAAAATATAGAAAAGAAATTAGTTTTTTTGTTGTTTTAGCTGAGTGATACAAATCCATTTCACACAGCTGCGAGTAACCTTTCTGTGTGTCACAGTTCAGCACACTCACTCCAAACCGTATATACTGTCCAGGTGACACTTTCTGTACGTCACAAAATACAACCAAGTCACCTGCTACCTGTCAAGTATATATAGCTTGATCCTAAAAATCTCTGTGCGACATTTGTCTGGGTCGCAGTCTAAATAGCCACCGTCATTAGTGTGTCAGTCAGCTGTACGATAGTTTCTGCACGTCACGTTCCCAAAAAAACAAAACTAAAAAAAAAAAAAAAAAAAAAAAATTGAAAAAAAAAATTTTTTTTGTTGTTTTAGCTGAGTGATACAAATCCATTTCACACAGCTGCGTGTAACCTTTCTGTGTGACACAGTTCAGCATACTCACTCCAAACCATATATACTGTCCAGGTGACACTTTCTGTACGTCACAAAATACAACCAAGTCACTTGCTACCTGTCACGTATATATAGCTTGATCCTAAAAATCTCAGTGCGACATTTGTCTGGGTCGCAGTCTAAATAGCCACCGTCATTAGGGTGTCAGTCAGCTGTACGATAGTTTCTGCACGTCACGTTCCCAAAAAAACAAAACTAAAAGAAAAAAATATTTAAAAAAAAATAGAAAAAAAATATATTTTTTTGTTGTTTTAGCTGAGTGATACAAATCCATTTCACACAGCTGCGTGTAACCTTTCTGTGTGTCACAGTTCAGTACACTCACTCGAAACCGTATATACTGTCCAGGTGACACTTTCTGTACTTCACAAAATTAAACCAGACTGAACAAGTTTGTGGGTTTCAGTACACCAGGCCCATTTATTTTATTTTTTTTATAGAATACAATTATATACAGAAAATGTGGAACCCCAGGGCTAAGGGTCGAGGACGAGGGCGTGGGCGTGGGCATTCAATTACTGCAGGGGGCAGAGGCTGTGGTCCTGGGCAGGGTGAGACAGTACCTGCTGATGAGGGAGCTGTGGAACGCCGCAGAGCTACACTCCCTAGCTTCATGTCTCAACTTACAGGGACACGTGGTAGAGGACTGTTGAAACCACAACAGTGCGAACAGCTGATCTCGTGGATTGCGGACAATGCTTCAAGTAATTTGTCCGCCAGTCAGTCTTCCACGCAGTCCATCCACGTTACCCAAGGGAGCACTCCTCTGGCTCCTCCACCTCAACCTCCTTCCCCCCAGTCTGCCCCCTCCCAGGAAAATTTGGAATGCGATCCGGCATACTCTCAGGAACTGTTTTCTGGACCCTTCCCAGAGTCACAAAACACTTCTCAGGTTGCTGCTGACCTCTTTCCCGATGCCCAAGTGTTCCAACTGTCGCAGTCTGTGGGTGATGATGATGATAATGACAATGTTGAGTTAGTGGAAGAAGTTTGTAAAGAGGTGTCGGACGATGAGGAGACATGGTTGTCAGACAGTGGTGAAGTTGTTGTAAGGGGAGGAATTCCGAGGGGGGAGCAGACTGAGGAATCGGAGGATGACGAGGTGACTGACCCAAGCTGGGTTGATATGCCGAGTGAAGACAGTGCTTCTGAGGCGGAGGCGAGTGCTGCACCAGAACAGGTTGTAAGAGGCAGTGGTGTGGCCAGAGGGAGAAGCAGGGCCAGAGCTGGTGCATCAGCAGCAACTGTTTCACGTAGTGAAGCTCCCGTGGCGAGGCCTAGATGTTCGCAAGTCTGGAGGTTCTTTAAAGAAAGTGAGGATGACCGACGGACTGTGGTGTGCAACCTGTGCCACACCAGGATCAGCAGGGGTGCCACCACTACTAGCCTAACCACCACCAGCATGCGCAGGCATATGAGTGCTAAACACCCCACTCAATGGAACCAAGGCCGTTCACCACCTTCTTGCGGGTCACACCACTGCTCCTTCCCCTGTGTCACTCGCTGCCTCTGCTAGTCAACCCCCTGCGTCACTCGCTGCCTCTGCTAGTCAACCCCCTGCCCAGGACCCCGGCACGAGCGCCTCCCGCCGGAAAACCACACCTTCGCCTCAACGATCCTCCACAGTGTCCACCAACGTGTCCCAGCGCAGCGTTCAGCTGTCTTTACAGCAGACGCTGGAGCGCAAGAGGAAATACAGTTCAACCCATCCACATGCCCAAGCCCTCAACGTCCACATCTCCAAATTGCTTAGCCTGGAGATGCTGCCCTATAGGCTGGTAGAGACCGAGGCCTTTCGCAATCTCATGGCGGTGGCTGCCCCTCGGTATTCCGTCCCCAGCCGCCACTATTTTTCCCGATGTGCCGTCCCAGCCCTACACCAGCACGTGTCAGAGAACATCATCCGTGCCCTGACCAACGCTGTTTCTGAGAAGGTCCACCTAACCACGGACACGTGGACAAGTGCTGCCGGGCAGGGACACTATATCTCACTGACGGCACATTGGGTTAACTTGGTGGAGGCTGGGACCGAGAATGACCCTGGGGCCGCTCATGTACTGCCCACACCGAGGATTGCGGGGCCTACCTCGGTCACGGTCTCTCAGACGTACTATGCCTCCTCCTCCTCCGACCCCTCCTCCTCCTCCACCAAATTACCATCCGTGGGCACGGTGCCTTCAGTCGGTAGCTCTAGGCGCAGCAGCAGTGCCGTGGGTAAGCGC
The DNA here is from genome assembly GCA_900303285.1 of Rhinella marina. Lineage (NCBI taxonomy): Eukaryota > Metazoa > Chordata > Amphibia > Anura > Bufonidae > Rhinella > Rhinella marina. The sequence goes on from ONZH01008275.1 coordinate 3,596, forward strand.
CAGCAGGCGGTGCTCAAACTGTTGAGCTCAGGTGACAAAAGGCACACCGCCCAAGAGCTGTTACAGGGCATCACGGCGCAGACCGATCCGTGGCTGGCACCGCTGAACCTCAAGCCAGGCATGGTTGTGTGTGACAACGGGCGTAACCTGGTGGTGGCTCTGCAACTCGGCAGACTGACACATGTGCCATGCCTGGCCCACGTGTTCTATCTAATAGTTCAGCGGTTCCTCAAGACACACCCTAATCTGTCTGATTTGCTCACCAAGGTGCGCCGCATCTGAGCGCATTTCCGCAAGTCGACCACAGATGCTGCCACTCTCAGGGCAGCGCAGCGCCGCCTACAACTGCCCGCTCACCGACTGTTGTGCGACGTGCCCACGAGATGGAATTCCACATTAAACATGTTATCCAGAGTTTACCAGCAGCGCAGAGCGATTGTAGACTGCCAGATGTCATTTTCCACCAGAACTGGTAGTCAGGTCTCTCAGATTCCTCAAGTCTACAATGAGGAGTGGACGTGGATGTCTGATATCTGCCAGGTGTTGAGCAACTTTGAGGAGTCAACACAGATGGTCAGCGGCGATGCCGCCATTATCAGCCTCACCATCCCGCTGCTTTGCCTGTTGAAAAACTCACTGCTCAGCATCAAGTCGGATGCTTTGCGCTTGTCACAAGAGACGGTGGAGGAAGATTGATAGTATCGCTTGATAGCCAGAGCACCCTCCGGTCTGTTTCTCAGCGCCTATCAGAGGAGGGGGATGAGGATGAGGAGGAAGAGGAGGAGAATGTCGGCGAGACAGTAGAGGGTACCAGTGCTCAGTCCTTAACTCTTGAGCGTGTATGGGCTGAAGAGGAGGACTTGGAGGAGGAGGAGGAGGAAATGGAGAGTCAGGCCAGTGAGGAGAGGGAATTCTTACATGTTGGGACTCTGGCGCACATGGCAGACTTCATGTTAGGCTGCCTATCCCGTGACCCTCGCGTTAGAAGAATTTTTTCAAACACCGATTACTGGGTGTTCACTCTCCTGGACCCACGGTACAAGCAGAACCTTTCCACTCTCATCCCTGCAGAGGAAAGGAGTATGAGAGTGAATAGATATCAACAGGCCCTGGTGCACAAGCTGAAACAATTCTTCCCATCTGACGCCGCTAGCGGCAGAGGGCATGGTTCTGTGGGCCAAGTAGCGGGGGAGAGGAGGCGAGCAGGCAGCTTGTCCAGCACTGGCAGGGGAACGCTCTCCAAGGCCTTTGCCAGTTTTATGTCACCCCAGCAAGACACTGTCACCTGTCCCCAGTCTAGGCAGAGTAGGGGGGAGCTGTACAGAAAGATGGTGAGGGAGTACCTAGCTGACCATACCAACGTCCGTAGCGCTCACTCTGCTCCATACAACTACTGGGTTTCAAAGCTGGACACGTGGCCTGAACTGGCGCTGTACGCCTTGGAGGTGCTGGCCTGCCCTGCCGCTAGCGTGCTGTCAGAGCGGGTATTCAGTGCCCCCTACAGGCCCTCTATTCAAACAATTTTTCCAGAGGTCCACCTACAGGCCCTCTCTCCAAAAAATTTTTCCGGAGGTCCACCTACAGGCCCTCTCTTCAAACAATTTTTCCGGAGGTCTACCTACAGGCCCTCTGTCCAAACAATGTTTCCGGAGTTCCACCTACAGGCCCTCTGTCCAAACAATTTTTCCGGAGGTCCACCTACAGGCCCTCTGTCCAAACAATTTTTCCGGAGTTCCACCTACAGGCCCTCTGTCCAAACAATTTTTCCGGAGTTTCACCTACAGGCCCTCTCTCCAAACAATTTTTCCGGAGGTCCACCTACAGGCCCTCTCTCCAATTCCAGTTTCCAGTTTTATTTGCGCAAACTGCATACATTTTTATTTTTGGGATAGGTGTGAAAAATAATATTACTTGCGAATCTATATTGCCCAACATTGGATACGGTAGCAAGTAGAAGACCAAACACATGCTGCCCACAGGGTTCCGCAAATTCCTGGTCCACACGCAAATTCCTTGTCCACAATGTCAAGGAGGTCGAGGTTCTGTTGATGAGCAACAAGTCCTTCTGTACTGAAATCGCCGACAAAGTCTCTATCTAAGAACCTACAGACCATTGTGGAGAGAGCGGCACAGCTCGCCATCAAAGTGACGAACTCCAACGCCAGACTCCTCAGACAACACTGGTAAATCCCCACTGTCAGCACACGGAAACAGCAAAAGGTCTTGCAAATTAGGGCAGAGAATGTTCTGGGGTAGCACATCAGGGAAGGGGTGACTATGGGGTTCCAGGGAGTACGTGACCACATGCAATATCCATTTAAAAGTCATGCCACACTTGATGTAGCTCATAATTGACAATTGTACCGGTTGATGCTAAATTTTTAAGTTGGGGTCCTGCGTCGTCATTCTAACTACATCCGGCTGTTATCACCACCACACACGCTAGCCTAGGGGGCACTCCTCTGGCTCTTCCTGCGAAACCTCCTTCCCCCCAGCCTGCCCCCCACCTACAGGCCCTCTCTACAAACAATTTACCCGGATAGGGGACGTATTAGATATTGTACTGATGTTTTTTTTGTTTCTTCTTTTAATTGCCTCCTGACCTGTCATAGGCAGCGCATGGACACGTCCCCTTAGCTGCAGTAGGAAAGACACTCCCCTGGCCAGAGCAAGCTCTTTTTCCGTTTTCAGTGGTCGAAAAATCCATAAAATATAAGGTCCCAAGATAGGGGACGTATACGGTATTAAACTGAGAAGAATCGATACCGCACCGGCTGATGCTAGAGTATTTTTAAATGCATTCCGGCTGTTGTCACCACCACACACGCTAGCCCAGGGGGCACTCCTCTGGCTCTTCCAGCGAAACCTCCTTCCCCCCCAGCCTGCCAGCCCACCTACAGGCCCTCTCTCCAAGCAATTTACTTCTTTGTCCTATCTTTCTCTCTCTCTCTACAAACTATTTTTCCGGATAGCTGCCATATGCGGTATTAAACTGAGTAGTATACATAGAAGACATACCACACTTGATCAATCTCATAATTTACGACTGTATCGGTTGATGCTAAATTTTTAAGTTGGCGTCCTGCGTCGTCATTCTAACTACACCCGGCTGTTGTCACCACCACACACGCTAGCCCAGGGGGCACTCCTCTGGCTCTTCCAGCGAAACCTCCTTCCCCCCAGCCTGCCCCACACCTACAGGCCCTCTCTACAAACAATTTATTTCTTTGTCCTATCTTTCTCTCTCTCTCTACAAACTATTTTTCCGGATAGCTGCCATATACGGTATTAAACTGAGTAGTATACATAGAAGACATACCACAATTGATCAATCTCATAATTTACGACTGTACCCGTTGATGCTAAATTTTTAAGTTGGGGTCCTGTTTCGTCATTCTAACTACATCCGGTTGTTGTCACCACCACACACGCTAGCCCAGGGGGCACTCCTCTAGCTGTTCCAGCGAAACCTCCTTCCCCCCAGCCTGCCCCCCACCTACAGGCCCTCTCTACAAACAATTTACCCGGATAGGGGACGTATTAGATATTGTACTGATGTTTTTTTTGTTTCTTCTTTTAATTGCCTCCTGACCTGTCATAGGCAGCGCATGGACACGTCCCCTTAGCTGCAGTAGGAAAGACACTCCCCTGGCCAGAGCAAGCTCTTTTTCCGTTTTCCGTGGTCGAAAAATCCATAAAATATAAGGTCCCAAGATAGGGGATGTATACGGTATTAAACTGAGAAGAACCGATACCATATCGGTTGATGCAACAGTTTCTCCAAATCCATTCTGGCTGTTGTCATCACCACACACGCTAGCCCAGGGGGCACTCCTCTGGCTCTTCCAGCGAAACCTCCTTCCCCCCCACCTACAGGCCCTCTCGCCAAACAATTTACCCGGGTAGGTGGACGTATTAGATATTGTACTGATTTATTTTTTAGATGCTTGGGAAGCAGCTATGCTCACCACTATACATCCAACAGCCACAGCAACTGATAAGAACAGATACTAAACTTGATGTCAGCTGCAGTACCAGCATGAGCAGTGGTGTCACCTGCAGGTGGTGATGGACCTTCGTTGCACCTAGTTGGGTGCTTCCCTAACATGTGATGGGTATTTGCCTCGCCTTTCTTGGTCTAGGTGAGCACAATTGCCATGAGGGTAACCACCAGGCTGTTGCCTGAGAATTTGGGGTAATGGTGGGATTAGGCAGCCTCAGAGGCATCCATGCATGCTGCCCCTGCTGTTTCCTGTTCATTTCCTTGGTGTTTCCATCATTTTCTGAGGTTTCCAGGTTTTCACCCAGCCTTCCCTAGGCAGAGCCTTGGTCCCCTGCAAAAAATGCTCGAGTCTCCCATTGACTTCAATGGGGTTCGTTACTCGAAACGAGCACCCGAGCATCGGGAAAAGTTCGACTTGAATAACGAGCACCCGAGCATTTTAGTGCTCGCTCATCTCTAGTAAAGATATATATATATAATATTATTATAATAATGTTTTTAAGGAAAATGTTACATACAATAACCACATTTCCCTTAAAGGAGGTAGTAATAAAATACCCATTCATGACAGCAACTGTTATAGCTGTTATTATACTGCACAGTGGCATATCTATAGGGGAGTCACAACCAGACTAGCCCCACTGTTTCAAATTTGGCATTGGTGCATGGAAGCCCCATGGTCTTACCTCTACTAGTTTGGATGTGTTTTAGTTAAGATACTGGAGTCTTTTTATTTTTTTCCTTGATTATTGTAGTTGCGTTTCTATATTTCTAATATATCCTGTTGAGCTATTTTCTTGAACAAATATTAAAGACGACTCCCAGGTTTCTGCCAAAATGGAGACCCATCATGAGGAGTGCAGATATCTACTGTATGGTTGCATTACATACTTGCATAGGTTAAAGAATACATCAAGTTCAATCTTTCTCAGATAAATTGACATTGTTAGATTAGTTATAACTCAATACCATTTGCCATTGGATAAGCATCTAGCCCTTTTTAAATGCTGACATAGAATCATATAGCAATCATCACAGGAAACTGTACTGTGATTGCTTGTCCCCATACAGTTTTATTGTTTCTGGGCATCACTGTTCACACGGGGAGAGGTGTTCTACAGAAGCAAAGTGTTTTGGTGCTGGACAAAAGACATGATCGTGCTGGTCATTCTACATACACTCATCCCTGATAACTAGCCAAATTATCGGTCCATGTACAAGAAACTTTAGCCTTTAACATAAAGCTGGTTTGAACACCAGGATTATCTGCTGTAAATCTATGGCAGGAAGCCCTTAAATGGTTAAGAAATTGTATTTCCAACACTGAATGTGCACATCACTGTATTCCCTCGATCAGAAGTAATGGCATAACCAAGCAATATGCTTTCGCTAATTTTGATGAAAAAACGCTTTTTCATTATTTTTTGTGGTTCTATATAGTAAGAGAATAATTTTATATTTCGCCAGTTCAGTCCTCCAAACAAATGGTTTGACCATTGATTATTTACAGCTTGATTATAGTATAACTAAGCATAAGGTAATAAGTAGGTAGGTAGCCCCTAAATGGACAGACAGCTGTATGTTTTTGATGTCCAGAAGCACCTTACATTCTTTATGTGGACTTGATAGAAAACAATGGTCTTGTAAAAATTTAAATTAAATTTTGGTGGATTAAATCTCCACCACCAGTCTACTGCATCTCTATCCTATCATAGCCGTTCCTTCAAGTCTGACTAAAGGCACCATCTGCACAATTTATATTTTCTCCTTGTTTGTATGGGTTTCCTTTGGGTACACAATTAATGACAGGTTAATTGACATCTTATAAAATTGGCCTTAGGGAAATTAGACTGTGAGTCCCATTCTGGTGTCTGTACAGCATGGAATATATTATCACTATTATAAACAGTAGGACATGAATAAATCACCTGCTACTGACTTAGTGCTATACTGCCTTCTATTCTACAACTTACAGTATAGGTTGAATTAACCAGCTAAATCAGCTATTTTTATAAAAGAGGCACATGTTCAAGAGTCAATCGGTGATCTAGCTACACCACGCAGACTAGAGAAATGATCTGTTGACCAGGATTAGTTGGATTGACACAACTTCTCTTTGAGTACCTACTCAGTTATGTACCTACAAAAACGCCTGTATTATAATATTAATGTGTATACTTGACCTGTGACATATAGTATGCCCTGCCATACCCATATGTACTATTTCTTTGCTACTGTGTTGTCTCACAGTAGACAGCATCTACTCATTTACAACTACTTACATGTCTCACTATATATTTATGACATATCCTTTAGGCCCCGTGCACACGACTATATCTGTTTTGCGCTCTGCAAATCACGGAACTGCAAAATATGGATGTGATCCATGTTGCATCCTCATTTTTGTGAACCCATTGTCCACCTTCCGCATTTTGAGGACATGAGCTACACTTTGTGGAACAGACATACCGATGTGGAAAGTACATGGATCATCTGCAAAAAGATGCAGACTATGGGGGAGATTTATCAAACCGGTGTAAAGTAGAACTGGCTTAGTTGCCCATAACAACCAATCAGATTCCACCTTTCATTTTCCAAAGGAGCTGTGAAAAATGAAAGGTGGAATCTGATTGGTTGCTATGGGTAACTAAGCCAGTTCTACTTTACACCAGTTTGATAAATCTCCCCCAATGTCTGTAAAATGAGGACCGTGGAGCCATTGAAAATAATGGGTCTGCAAGTAAAATACAGAAGGTATGCAAACTTTATCCATATTTTGCGTAATTTACGGACTTAGCATGTAAGAAAGCAGAGGGAACGCAAGTTAATGTGTTCTTTATGTGCAAAAATACATTACTAGTTAATAAATACTTTCTAAAATGAGAGGAATTTGGGAAGGTTCCAAAAAGCGACCTATAGAATGGGCTGTGCAGCACGGCCCGCATCTGTTGCAGAGATCTCCCAGCTGCTTTCGCTGTTCAAATATTTCATGCTCGGATAATACTAATCCAGATATCAGGGGTCTACATGTGTCTGGCTGGATCCTGAGTAGACATCTTTAACCCTTACAGGACCTTGATATTTTTCGTTTTTGCATTCTTTTTTATTTTTTACTCCCTGCCTTCCAGGAGCCATAACTTTTTTTCATTTTCAGTTAAGGGCTCATGCACACGAACATATTTTCTGTCCGTGTCCGTTCCCGCGGACCGTATGCTAAACCATTAATTTCAATGGGTCCGCAAAAAAAACGGAAGGTACATTTTTTTTCTTTTTATCATCATATTCTGAGCCCGATAACTTTTTTATAGTTACGTCTATGGAGGGCTCATTTTTTGTGGGATGATCTGTAGTTGTTATTGATACCATTTTGAAGTGTGTATGACTTTTTGATCACACTATATTCAATTTTTTAGGGAGGTGAAGTGACAAAAAAATGGCGAATTGGCCATTTTTTCCGTTACGCCTTTAGCCATATAGGAATAATATTTTTTTTTATATTTCAATAGTCCAGGTATTTTCAGATGTGCTGATGCCTATGATGTTTAATTATTTTTATTTTTTTTTATTCTAGGGAAACGGGAGTGATTTGAACTTTTATATATTTTTTATATTTTTATATCTTTAAAAACTTTTTTAACTTTTTAAAGTCCCCCCTTTTTATAGATTACTATAACGAGCAACCATTAGATTGCCACTTGTATTCTGTAATGAGTATGTATCAGATATAGAATACAGGATTCAGTATATTCCAATGCAGTACTGCCACCTGTGGGCCTGCATTGGAATATCAAGCCTATTACTACCAATCTCAGCCAGGGGAAAGTGGCCTAGGCCAGGAAGCACCCGGCTTCCAGCTTTAGCGCTTTCAGATGCCGTGGTCACATTACAAACGATCACAGACATTAGCCCCTGACCCAGCGCTTATGGAGCCTGCTGTGCTATTGTATGGGTGCCATCTTTACAGACTCTGAAGTTCTGAAGGGGTTAATGTATTCACGTGTACAAAATATCCAGTCAAAAGCTGCAAATCAGTACTGTGGTAAGTGGCAGTTAAACCATTTGCACAAAGCACTACATGTATAGGCCCCATATTTATACAGGTTGGCCCACGAAAAAGTAGCCCACTTCCAGCTATAGTATTGCAGCGACTGGAACTGCAGGGGTGCAGTGTGTGAGTACGGTGGGCCAATGGGTGTTGTAGTTGGTACTCATGGTTTAGCAGAACTCTCTGGGCCGGCATGCAGTGATGAGAAGGACAGCACCAGATTCCTTCAGGGCACACTCTGGTGTTGAGGGATCTCCTGCCTGCCAGATGTTGGTTGAGGTGCCCTTGGTGGTATAGGGTTTTAGGTGCAGGGAAGGCAGGGTCCCTGGAGTTTGTAACGCCAGCAGCCTTGGGTGCAAAAGAGGTGTAGAAATGAAGAGGAGTCATTTCTCATAAAGAACTGGAACATTTACTGATAATCAGTTGCCTTGAGGTAGATGTACAGGTTCATTGACATGGCAGAGGTAGTAGTAATCCATATAAAGCACATTACATGTAGCTGTGGCTAGAATCCTAGTAACAGACTCTTCGTGAGGTATAGTTTCTGGTCACACTCAGGCTGTGGTAACTTCTGGCTGAATATCTTCCAGGTGTGGAGAATACATCAATAAACTGATTCACATCCAGCAGAGACGTGCCCTGCACACCCTTCCCCTTGCAGGGGGTAAACCTGAACTAACTAGTTCTAACTAGATCCAACCCTTCCTGCAGGAATTGGGACTCGTCCACTCCTCTCCAGAGGGGGGTCAGAATGGCATGGAAAGGTCCATTCTGAGTAACTACAGCTCTGCCTTATTTGCTGCTATCTGCTGGTACACCAGGCACATTACATATTAAAAACAGTTGCATAACATTAGTATAGATGCACAATGTGTAGGATCTGGAATAAAATGCATAGATGACATTGTGTTGGCCCATAGAAAACAGTAGCGAGGTGTCGGAGTGGTAAATTGTTAGCGGACACTTTCGGTTTTAAATTTCCCCACAGATAAAAATTGCATGTTGGCAAGTCTGGGGAACGTGGTGGCCATAACCCCTCGCTCATAGTTCACTCCTTCGTAAACAGTTTATGAACCCGTGCCAGTGAGTTCCCTGAGGTGAGGCATGTTGTCACATCTTGTTGGAAAAAGCAGGACATTTTTTCTCCTACAGCATCACTGTTGAAGAGCTGCAAACAGTATCAGCCAACATAATCCAACGTGCCCAAAGATGCATAAACTTGAACAGGGAACACTTTCAGCATCTTTTTTGACTTTTTTAAAAAAAACTAATCCCCTTGCTCATTTATGTTGCCTCTTTTTCGTTACTGCACTCTGGCCTGTTCAGGAAAAAACTGAAGGCTTTGCACGCAAGTTCAGTCACTTTTGTTTGCAGTTGCGTTCAGTGTTTAGTTTTGGCAGTTTGCTGGTCAGGGGCATTCAGACGTGCGTTAACACAATGCCAAGGAGGAATGACATTAGAAATTATTTTAGAGAAGCAATTGTTGCTGCCCATCAATCTGGGAAGGTTTCTAAGGCCATTTCCAAACAATGTTAAGTCCATCATTCTATAGTCAGAAAGAATATTCACAAGACGAAAACATTTAAGACAGTTGACAATCTTCCCAGCAGTGGATGTCCCAGCAGACTCCACCCCAAGAGCCACAATTAAGACTCTTTAAGGTCTTCAGGCCTCAGTTGGCATGTTAAAGGTTCGAGTTCATGGCAGCACAATTACATAAGGACTGAACAATTACAGTATGGCTTGTTTGGAAAGGTTGCCAGGAGAAAGCATTTTCTTTCCAAAAAGAACACGCCAGCAGGCTTAAGCTTGCAACGTTACATCTGAACAAACCACAAGACCTCTAGAACGAAGTTCTTTTGACAGACGAGATCAAAGTGGATATGTTTGGCAATAATGCACAGCAGTGGCATAGCGTAGATTGCCAGCACACGGGGCAAGCCAAGTATTGCTCCCCCAACATGTGACCACGCCCCTTTTTACAAATAATGCATAAGAAGTCACCTACAGTCCTACGTAACACCACAGATAACACAGTAATAATTCTCTGAGTACAAATAATGTAGTAGAAGTTATATGCAGTCCTATGTAACACCACAGATAACACAGTGATCACTCTCTGAGTACAGATAATGTAGTAGATGTCACCTGCAGTCCTATGTAACACCACAGGTAACACAGTAATAACTCTGAGTACAGATAATGTAGTAGATGTCACCTGCAGTCCTATATAACACTACAGATAACACAGTGATAACTCTCTGAGTACAGATAATGTACTAGACGTCACTTGCAGTCCTATGTAACACCACAGATAACACAGTGATAACTCTCTGAGTACAGATATTGTAGTAGATGTCACCTGCAGCCCTATGTAACACCACAGATAACACAGTGATCCCCTCCAGTATACAGTCCCATGTAAAATACATCACTCCCCTGCCTTCAGCCCCTCCAGAATACAGTCCCATGTAATATACATCGCTACCCCTACCTTCAGCCCCTCCAGTATACAGTCCCATGTAAAATACATCACTCCCCAGCCTTCAGCCCCTCCAACATACAGTCCCATGTACAATACATCACCCCTCCTGCCTTCAGCCCCTCCAGCATACAGTCCCATGTAAAATACATCACTCCCCGGCCTTCAGACCCTCCATCATACAGTCCCATGTAAAATACATCACTCCCCGGCCTTCAGCCCCTCCAACATACAGTCCCATGTAAAATACATCACTCCCCGGCCTTCAGCTCCTCCAGCATAAAGTCCCATGTAAGAGACATCACTCCCTGGCCTTCAGCCCCTCCAACATAAAGTCCATGTAAAATACATCACTCCCCCGGCCTTCCGCCCCTCCAGTATACAGTCCCATCTAAAATACATCACTCCCTGGCCTTCAGCCCCTCCATCATACAGTCCCATGTAAAATACATCACTCCCCGGCCCTCAGCCCCTCCAAAATACAGTCCTATGTAAAATACATCACTCCCCCTGCCTTCAGCCCTTCTAGCATATAGTCCCATGTAAAATACATCGCTACCCCTGCCTTCAGCCCCTCCAGTATACAGTCCCATCTAACATACATCACTACCCAGCCTTCAGCCCCTCCAACATACAGTCCCATGTAAAATACATCACTCCCCAGCTTTCAGCCCCTCCAACATACAGTCCCATGTAAAATACCCCTGCCTTCATCCCCTCTAACATATAGTCCCATGTAAAATACATCACTCCCCAGCCTTCAGCCCCTTCATCATACAGTCCCAAGTAAAATACATCACTCCCTAACCTTCAGCCCCTCCAGCATACAGTCCCATGTAAAATACATCACTCCCCGGCCTTCAGCCCCTCAATCATAAAGTCCCATGTAAAATATATCACTCCCCGGCCTTCAGCCCCTCCAGCATTCAGTCCCTAGTAAGATACATCATTTTCCTGCCTTCAGCCCCTCCAGCATACAGTTCCATGTAAAATACATCACTCCCCGGCCTTCAGGTCCTGCAGCATAAAGTCCCATGTAACATACATCACTGTCCTGCCTTCAGCCCCTCCAGCATACAGTCCCATGTAGAGATGAGCGAACATGCTCGTCCGAGGGTACTCGTAACTGCTCGCTGCTCGGACGAGTATCTCGCCATGCTCGAGGAAATGGCAACTTCCGCATCGTGCTTTTTTGGCGCCTAAAAACACAGCCAATCACAAGCCAGGAGACTCTGCGTACCACCCAGCATCACGTGGGGCCCTTACATGTCGATAGCAGGGGTTGGCTGGCCTGATCAGGTGACCCTGGAATATACTACCGACTGGCCGCGGTGCTCGTCTCAGATGCCGTCTGGATATCGTTAGGGATAGAGCTGCTGCCTTTCAGGGACAGTGTTAGGGCCTGAATTTAGTTCTCAGTTAGGCAGGGATCACCCACAAAGAACCCAACAGCCCTGCTAAGGGCTAGAAGACATTTTATTTTTTATTTTTTTTGTCACTTGGCTGGCTGGCACTAGTAGTGCAGCTATTGCCATATCTAACCCTGTTTTTTTTTTTTTTTGTTCTATCTCAGTGATACAAATCCATTGCACACAGCACTGTGGAACCATTCTGTGTGTCACAGTTCAGCACTGACTCACTCCAATCCATATATACTGTCCAGGTGACACCTTCTGTACGTCACACAATACAACCAAGTCATTTGCTACCAATATCATCTACCGCTTGATCCAGAAAATTCTCTGTGTGACATTTGTCTGGGTCACAGACTAAATAGCCACCGTTAACAGGGTGTCAGTCAGTTCTACCATATTTCCTGCACGTCACGTTCCCAAAAAAACAAAATATAAAAAAAAAAAAAATTATTATTTCAGTTGTTTTAGCTCAGTGATACAAATCCATTTTACTCAGCTGCGTGTAACCTTTCTGTGTGTCACAGTTCAACACATTCGCTCCCATCCGTATATACTGTACAGGTGACACTTTCTGTACGTCACACAATACAACCAAGTCATTTGCTACCAATATCATCTATCGCTTGATACAGAAAACTCTCTGTGCAACATTTCTCTGGGTCGCAGACTAAATAGCCACCGTTAACAGGGTGTCAGTCAGTCCTACCATAGTTCCTGCACGTTACGTTCCCAAAAAAACAAAATTGTAAAAAAAATATAAAAAAACAAATATAAAAAAAAAATATTTTTTTTCAGTTGTTTTAGCTCAGTGATACAAATCCATTTTACTCAGCTTTGTGTAACCTTTCTGTGTGTCACAGTTCAGCACATTCGCTCCCATCCGTATATACTGTCCAGGTGACACTTTCTGTACGTCACACAATACAACCAAGTCATTTGCTACCAATATCATCTACCGCTTGATCCAGAAAACTCTCTGTGCGACATTTCTCTGGGTCGCAGACTAAATAGCCACCGTTAACAGGGTGTCAGTCAGTTCTACCATATTTCCTGCACGTCACGTTCCCAAAAAAACTAAATATAAAAAAAAAATTATTTCAGTTGTTTTAGCTCAGTGATACAAATCCATTTTACTCAGCTGCGTGTAACCTTTCTGTGTGTCACAGTTCAACACATTCGCTCGCATCCGTATATACTGTCCAGGTGACACTTTCTGTACGTCACACAATACAACCAAGTCATTTGCTACCAATATCATCTACCGCTTGATCCAGAAAATTCTCTGTGTGACATTTGTCTGGGTCACAGACTAAATAGCCACCGTTAACAGGGTGTCAGTCAGTTCTACCATATTTCCTGCACGTCACGTTCCCAAAAAAACAAAATATAAAAAAAAAAAATTATTATTTCAGTTGTTTTAGCTCAGTGATACAAATCCATTTTACTCAGCTGCGTGTAACCTTTCTGTGTGTCACAGTTCAACACATTCGCTCCCATCCGTATATACTGTACAGGTGACACTTTCTGTACGTCACACAATACAACCAAGTCATTTGCTACCAATATCATCTATCGCTTGATACAGAAAACTCTCTGTGCGACATTTCTCTGGGTCGCAGACTAAATAGCCACCGTTAACAGGGTGTCAGTCAGTCCTACCATAGTTCCTGCACGTTACGTTCCCAAAAAAACAAAATTGTAAAAAAAATATAAAAAAACAAATATAAAAAAAAATAAAATATTTTTTCAGTTGTTTTAGCTCAGTGATACAAATCCATTTTACTCAGCTTTGTGTAACCTTTCTGTGTGTCACAGTTCAGCACATTCGCTCCCATCCGTATATACTGTCCAGGTGACACTTTCTGTACGTCACACAATACAACCAAGTCATTTGCTACCAATATCATCTACCGCTTGATCCAGAAAACTCTCTGTGCGACATTTCTCTGGGTCGCAGACTAAATAGCCACCGTTAACAGGGTGTCAGTCAGTTCTACCATATTTCCTGCACGTCCCGTTCCCAAAAAAACAAAATATAAAAAAAAAAAAATTATTATTTCAGTTGTTTTAGCTCAGTGATACAAATCCATTTTACTCAGCTGCGTGTAACCTTTCTGTGTGTCACAGTTCAGCACATTCGCTCCCATCCGTATATACTGTCCAGGTGACACTTTCTGTACGTCACTTAATTCTACCAGACTGAACAAGTTTGTGGGTTTCAGTACACCAGGCCCGTTTAATTTTTTTTTTATATCATACACTTATATACAAACAATGTTGAACCCCAGGGCTAAGGGTCGAGGACGAGGGCGTGGGCGTGGGCATTCAATTACTGCAGGGGGCAGAGGCCGTGGTCCTGGGCAGGGTGAGACAGTACCTGCTGATGAGGGAGCTGTGGAACGCCGCAGAGTTACACTCCCTAGCTTCATGTCTCAACTTACAGGGACACGTGGTAGAGGACTGTTGAAACCACAACAGTGCGAACAGCTGATCTCGTGGATTGCGGACAATGCTTCAAGTAATTTGTCCACCAGTCAGTCTTCCACGCAGTCCACCCACGTTACCCAAGGGAGCACTCCTCTGGCTCCTCCACCTCAACCTCCTTCCCCCCAGTCTGCCCCCTCCCAGGAAAATTTGGAATGTGATCCGGCATACTCTCAGGAACAGTTTTCTGGACCCTTCCCAGAGTCACAAACCACTTCTCAGGTTGCTGCTGACCTCGTTCCCGATGCCCAAGTTTTCCAACTGTCGCAGTCTGTGGGTGATGATGATGACAATGTTGAGTTAGTGGAAGAAGTTTGTAAAGAGGTTTCAGACGATGAGGAGACATGGTTGTCAGACAGTGGTGAAGTTGTTGTTAGGGGAGGAATTCCGAGGGGGGAGCAGACTGAGGAATCGGAGGATGACGAGGTGACTGACCCAAGCTGGGTTGATATGCCGAGTGAAGACAGTGCTTCTGAGGCGGAGGCGAGTGCTGCACCAGAACAGGTTGTAAGAGGCAGTGGTGTGGCCAGAGGGAGAAGCAGGGCCAGAGCTGGTGCATCAGCAGCAACTGTTTCACGTAGTGAAGCTCCCGTGGCGAGGCCTAGATGTTCGCAAGTCTGGAGGTTCTTTAAAGAAAGTGAGGATGACCGACGGACTGTGGTGTGCAACCTGTGCCACACCAGGATCAGCAGGGGTGCCACCACTACTAGCCTAACCACCACCAGCATGCGCAGGCATATGAGTGCTAAACACGCCACTCAATGGAACTAAGGCCATTCACCACCTCCTGCGGGTCACACCACTGCTCCTTCCCCTGTGTCACTCGCTGCCTCTGCTAGTCAACCCCCTGCGTCACTTGCTGCCTCTGCTAGTCAACCCCCTGGCCAGGACCCCGGCACGAGCGCCTCCCAACGGAAAACCACACCTTCGCCTCAACGATCCTCCACAGTGTCCACCAACGTGTCCCAGCGCAGCGTTCAGCTGTCTTTACAGCAGACGCTGGAGCGCAAGAGGAAATACAGTTCCACCCACCCACATCCCCAAGCCCTCAACGTTCACATCTCCAAATTGCTTAGCCTGGAGATGCTGCCCTATAGGCTGGTAGAGACCGAGGCCTTTCGCAATCTCATGGCGGTGGCTGCCCCTCGGTATTCCGTCCCCAGCCGCCACTATTTTTCCCGATGTGCCGTCCCAGCCCTACACCAGCACGTGTCGGAGAACATCATCCGTGCCCTGACCAACGCTGTTTCTGAGAAGGTCCACCTAACCACGGACACGTGGACAAGTGCTGCCGGTCAGGGACACTATATCTCACTGACGGCACATTGGGTTAACTTGGTGGAGGCTGGGACCGAGAATGACCCTGGGGCCGCTCATGTACTGCCCACACCGAGGATTGCGGGGCCTACCTCGGTCACGGTCTCTCAGACCTACTATGCCTCCTCCTCCTCCGACCCCTCCTCCTCCTCCACCGAATTACCATCCGTGGGCACGGCGCCTTCAGTCGGTAGCTCTAGGCGCAGCAGCAGTGCCGTGGGTAAGCGCCAGCAGGCGGTGCTCAAACTGCTGAGCTTAGGTGAGAAAAGGCACACCGCCCAAGAGCTGTTACAGGGCATCACGGCGCAGACCGATGTGTGGCTGGCACCGCTGAACCTCAAGCCAGGCATGGTTGTGTGTGACAACGGGCGTAACCTGGTGGCGGCTCTGCAACTCGGCAGACTGACACATGTGCCATGCCTGGCCCACGTGTTCAATCTAATAGTTCAGCGGTTCCTCAAGACATACCCCAATCTGTCTGATTTGCTCACCAAGGTGCGCCGCATCTGTGCGCATTTCCGCAAGTCGAGCACAGATGCTGCCACTCTCAGGGCAGCACAGCGCCGCCTACAACTGCCCGCTCACCGACTGTTGTGCGACGTGCCCACGAGATGGAATTCCACATTAAACATGTTATCCAGAGTTTACCAGCAGCGCAGAGCTATTGTAGACTGCCAGATGTCATCTTCCACCAGAACTGGTAGTCAGGTCAGTCAGATTCCTCAAGTCTACAATGAGGAGTGGACGTGGATGTCTGATATGTGCCAGGTGTTGAGCAACTTTGAGGAGTCAACACAGATGGTCAGCGGCGATGCCGCCATTATCAGCCTCACCATCCCGCTGCTTTGCCTGTTGAAAAACTCACTGCTCAGCATCAAGTCGGATGCTTTGCGCTTGTCACAAGAGACGGTGGAGGAAGATACGTCGCTTGATAGCCAGAGCACCCTCCGGTCTGTTTCTCAGCGCCTATCGGAGGAGGGGGATGAGGATGAGGAGGAAGAGGAGGAGAATGTCGGCGAGACAGTAGAGGGTACCAGTGCTCAGTCCTTAACTCTTGAGCGTGTATGGGCTGAAGAGGAGGACGAGGAGGAGGAGGAGGAGGAGGAGGAGGAAATGGAGAGTCAGGTCAGTGAGGAGAGGGAATTCTTGCGTGTTGGGACTCTGGCGCACATGGCAGACTTCATGTTAGGCTGCCTATCCCGTGACCCTCGCGTTAGAAGAATTTTTTCCAACACCGATTACTGGGTGTTCACTCTCCTGGACCCACGGTACAAGCAGAACCTTTCCACTCTCATCCCTGCAGAGGAAAGGAGTATGAGAGTGAATAGGTATCAACAGGCCCTAGTGCACAAGCTGAAACAATTCTTCCCATCTGACGCCGCTAGCGGCAGAGGGCATGGTTCTGTGGGCCAAGTAGCGGGGGAGAGGAGGCGAGCAGGCAGCTTGTCCAGCACTGGCAGGGGAACGCTCTCCAAGGCCTTTGCCAGTTTTATGTCACCCCAGCAAGACACTGTCACCTGTCCCCAGTCTAGGCAGAGTAGGGGGGAGCTGTACAGAAAGATGGTAAGGGAGTACCTAGCTGACCATACCAACGTCCGTAGCGATCACTGTGCTCCATACAACTACTGGGTTTCAAAGCTGGACACGTGGCCTGAACTGGCGCTGTACGCCTTGGAGGTGCTGGCCTGCCCTGCCGCTAGCATGCTGTCAGAGCGGGTAATCAGTGCAGCTGGTGGCGTCATCACCGATAAGCGTACACGCCTGTCAACTGACAGCGCTGACAGGCTGACGCTTATTAAAATGAACAAAGCCTGGATTTCACCGGAATTCAAATCTCCTCTGGGGGAAAGCAGCTAAAGATTTAAATAACTTATGTATCCGATTCCTCTTCTCTACTCCTCCTCCTCCATATCGTCTTTGCCTAACGCTGACCCAAAAAACGCCATTTTTTAGAGGTCCAACTGGCACTCTTTTAGCACAATTTTTCAGGAGGGCCCCCTACAGGCCCTCTCTTCAAACAATTTTTCCAGAGGTCCACCTACAGGCCCTCTCTTCAAACAATTTTTCAGGAGGGCCCCCTACAGGCCCTCTATTCAAACAATTTTTCCAGAGGTCCACCTATAGGCCCTCTGTCCAAACAATGTTTCCGGAGTTCCACCTACAGGCCCTCTGTCCAAACAATTTTTCCGGAGGTCCACCTACAGGCCCTCTCTCCAAACAATTGTTCCGGAGGTCCACCTACAGGCCCTCTCTCCAAACATTTTTTCCGGAGGTCCACCTATAGGCCCTCTCTCCAAACAATTGACGTCTTTTTCCTATCTTTCTCTCTCTCCAAACTATTTTTCCGGATAGCTGCCATATACGGTATTAAACTGAGAAGAATACAGAGAACACATGCTACACTTGATCAAGTTCATAATTTACGACTGTACCGGTTGATGCAACAGTTTTCAAAAATCCATTCTGGCTGTTGTCACCACCACACACGCTAGCCCAGGGGGCACTCCTCTGGCTCTACCAGCGAAACCTCCTTCCCCCCAGCCTGCCCCCCACCTACAGGCCCTCTCTCCAAACAATTGACGTCTTTTTCCTATCTTTCTCTCTCTCCAAACTATTTTTCTGGATAGCTGCCATATACGGTATTAAACTGAGAAGAATACAGAGAACACATGCTACACTTGATCAAGTTCATAATTTACGACTGTACCGGTTGATGCAACAGTTTTCAAAAATCCATTCTGGCTGTTGTCACCACCACACACGCTAGCCCAGGGGGCACTCCTCTGGCTCTTCCAGCGAAACCTCCTTCCCCCCAGCCTGCCCCCCCCCCACCTACAGGCCCACTCTACAAACAATTTAGCCGGATAGGGGACGTATCAGAAGTTGTACTCATGTTTGTTTTTGTTCTTCTTTTATCTGCCTCCTGACCTGTGATAGGCAGAGCATGGACACGTCCCCTTAGCTGCAGTGGGAAAAACACTCCCCTGGCCAGAGCAAGCTCTTTTTCCGTTTTCCGTGTTCGAAAAATCCATTAAATATAGGGTCCCAAGATAGGGGACGTATACGGTATTAAACTGAGAAGAATCCATACCATACGGGTTAAAGCAACAGTTTTTCCAAATCCAATCCGGCTGTTGTCACCACCACACACGCTAGCCCAGGGGGCACTCCTCTGGCTCTTCTAGCGAAACCTCCTTGCCCCAGCCTGCCCCCCCTCCTACAGGCCCACTCTACAAACAATTTAGCCAGATAGGGGACGTATCAGAAGTTGCACTCATGTTTGTTTTTGTTCTTCTTTTATCTGCCTCCTGACCTGTGATAGGCAGAGCATGGACACGTCCCCTTAGCTGCAGCGTTTTCCGTGTTTGAAAAATCCATTAAATATAGGGTCCCAAGATAGGGGACATATACGGTATTAAACTGAGAAGAATCGATACCATACGGGTTAAAGCAACAGTTTTCCCAAATCCAGTCTGGCTGTTGTCACCACCACACACACTAGCCCAGGGGGCACTCCTCTGGCTCTTCCAGCGAAACCTCCTTCCCCCCCACCTACAGGCCCTCTTTCCAAACAATTTTCCCAGGTAGGGGGACATATAAGATATTGTACTGATTTTGAATTGCCTCCTGCGATAGACGGGAATTGAACCCGGATCAACTGCTTGGGAAGTAGCTATGCTCACCACTACACCACCAGCAGGCACAGCAACTGATAAGAACAGATACTAAACTTGATTTCAGCTGCAGTGCCAGCATGAGCAGTGGTGTCACCTGCAGACGGTGATGGACCTTCGTTGCACCTAGTTGGGTGCTTCCCTAACATGTGTAGCCCTGTTTGGGTGGGGGTAGTAATATCCCTCCCACACCAGACTCTGGCGCTGACCTGTGTGTATAAGGGGACCTGGAGCCTTCGCTGAATGGAAGAGTGGGAACATAGATGAAGTATATCAGTGCCTCCACCCAGGATAGAGCCTCTGTATTACAGGGAGGATCTCTTCCTGGGACCTATCTATGAAGTACAGTTAGTAGTCTTAACAAGGATTACTATACTAATCTCACAGTCTGAAGAACACATATAGATAGCACATAAGGTTATAACAGTAACTTTATAAGAGTAAGAATAACTGTGCATACATGCAATATACTGAGAACACAGCAGTACAACAATACTCAGCAATCCTGCAACAGTCTTTAAGTTATATACCCGGGTATATTTATATATGAAGGGTCCTGTGCAGAATACCTCCAGGCAACAGAAGAGATGATCCAGATGCAGGGGCCCCTGTGGATGATTTGTGGATCCAGGATTCTTCCAGGAGATGACAGACAGCCGATCAGGAGATGGTGATGGTGAAAGGATTTCTTCCAGGCAGCAAACAGGGCAGCAGCAACAGTAGTAGATACAGGCCTGACTGCTCTAACACTGAGTCCTTAACCTGACAACTAGTCTACCAGTGCAACCGGGCCTCTAACTATCTAGTTGGCCGTCGGAAGCCTATCCTATCACTACCCTGAACTATATACTGATCCCTAACTACAATTACTAGATAGATTCTGTGGGTATATAGGTGATACAGAGCAGGACTACTGGCTCTGTGTGAGGGAGATAAAGAGGAGCAGGTGGCAAACTATTCCTTTACACTTCAGCCTCACTTGCTGATCTTATAGATATAGATACTCAAAGATCTACTTATCTATTCCTCCAGTTGTAGAGATTACATGTGCCACTTGCCTTATACTCTGGGAGACATGAAAATGGCTCCTCACTCTGCTCTCTCCCTCATGGTTCCGACTGACTGTGTTTACAAAACAAACCTTGTGCTGAATCCCTGGGGTTTCTGAAGCAAAGCAGCAGGGGCAGAGAGCTAAATACACTATATCTTAGTAGTATTAGCAGCCCCCTACATCCTCCCTTGGTGAAATCTTTACGTCACGTCAAAGACAACATAGAGTCATGGTATACAGTCAACATTACCAATGGCAATTTCAATATGGCTGCTTTTGAATTTACAGAGGCACAACAGATTAATAGGTATACATGCCAGCGGGAGCAAAAATTGGTAACATATTGACCAACGTAGACACTGCACCCACCCACGCATGATATAAATGAGGCTGAGTAGTAAATCTGGGGTCCCCCAAACTATCATATGTTAGAATAGGTGGGGGATGTCTGATTCTCTCTCCTCTCCTTATCTCTCTCTGAGGTAAACTAGTATGTCCAGGCCCTAAACTAGGGTTGTTTGTCATGGGAAGTGATGGTGCTGGTGGCGTGGGAGAACTAGATCTCTGTTCATCCGTAGACACAGATTTAGGCACGAATTCTGGAGTTTGAGGGTTCATAGATCTCCCCGAAGGAGAAGATACTGGTGAGCTAGGAACTTCAGGAGCCACAGTCCAATCACTCTCAATAGTGTCAGGAAGGTCTGGTGGAATGTCCGGCCAAGGTCTGGGGAGAATCGCAGGCTGAACAATCATTGGAGATATCTGTGCCAATCCATTTGAGGTATAGGCAATAAATGATTTCTATGCCAAGTTCTGATCTTCCCATCCCTTCCTTTAATCTTGTAGACTGGTATCCCAGGCAACTGATCCACCACTGTAAAGAGTTCACTCCGCCATCGATCGGCCAGCTTATGTTTTGCAGATGCTCCCAAATTCCGTAACAGGACACGGTCACCAGGGTTCAATTCTTGGTATCTACCCGAAGATCAAATCTCCTTTTATTTCCTTCATTCACTTTGGCTGCATTTTCCTCAGCCAGTTGATAAGCACTCTTAAGTGTTTCTTTCAAACGTGCCACATATTGGTAATGATTCAGATGACTGATACCATCAGTAGAGACTCCCAACAAGATGTCAATAGGTAGCCTAGGCTCTCTTCCGAACATCAGAAAATATGGTGAATATCCTGTGCTCTCGTGCCTTGTACTGTTATAAGCATGCACCATAGCTTCCACTTTTCGACTCCATGAACGCTTATCGTCAATTTGTAAAGTACCAAGCATATCAAGTAAAGTCCTGTTAAATCTTTCAGGAAGGGCATCTCCCTCCGGATGGTAAGGCGTCCCACTCTTTCCAACACTGAAGCAACTC
>ONZH01008276.1:0-31009 GCA_900303285.1 Rhinella marina
GACCTCAGGATAGGTGATCAATATCAGATTGGTGGGGGTCCGACACCCGGTCGGCCGATCAACTCTATTAAGAGAAGGCACGCTCCCTGCGCATGTGATGACTTCTGTCTCCCTTACTGCTCTCTGTTAACATATCAGAGATGAGCAGGAAGAGAGACGGGAGGCTGCAAATGCACACGGCGCATGCCTTCTTTTCATACAGCTAATTTTTTAACATTATTATTCATACTGTATAACTATTCCTGTGTTATGCAATCCTTATCACACATGTTAAACCACAAAAAAAAGACAATTATACTTGGTCAATCTCAATCTCATCAATCTCCTATGCTGTGACTGGAGAGGCAGGGAACAATTTAACACTTCTAGGTTTAAAGAAATTTTCTGAGCCTAGCCAGACATAGGGTATGTTCTACTGGGAAAGGGTCTGGCTTTGCTAGAAAGGGAATGTGACCTAATATGTGACATTTTATACCAAAATTGCATCACAATTCCGTGTCAAACTAAGCCAACCAATAGTTGGTGTAAAGTCAAAAAGTGTCCAGCCCTGCACAAATTTATCTTCTAGTCTAAGGCACTGTGACAAATCTGGTGCAGGTCTAGATAAAATAGGTTTATGTCATAGGATTAGAAATATCTTATAAGACCCTAGCACAGGGATCAGTAAGCCTCAGTACTCCAGCTTTGAAGGCAAAAAGGCACTCCTGTCAAGGACTGACAGCTATCTGTGTATACACAGTCATAGAGGAAGTCTGTCAATCACTGATAGGACAGCCACCTAGACTTCAAAGCCCAGAATGAGCATGGATATACAGTAAATGAATAAATTACCCCATGAAACTATATATCTGCTCAGCTGCTACTGCTCTCTAACATGCTGCCTGCAGATTTTTCATGGTGCCAGGTTTCCTTTAAAAAATACCCTCCTAGGCTTATTTATCAGACATGATTTTTTTGTAAAATATGCAGAGAACAATAAAAATGATCTAAGACTTGAGAAATTTGTGTAGCAAAAATGCAGTGATTCAAGTTAACACATTTCTGCATTTTAACATATAGTTTTGTGTGGAGAGATTCAATAAAACTTGTAATTTATATATTTATATGTCTGCTATCTTTTAACTTAAGAACACCCCTGTGAAAAGCTCTCAGTATACTGGGCAGGTGTTATCAGTGACTGACAGCTACATATGTATACACAATGCTATCAACCACTGATAACATCTCCCCTGTGTACTACAATCAGTAACTGAAAGCAACCTCTGTATACACACTTACACAGACAATGCTATCAATCACTGATAACACCTCCCCTGTGTACAGCTATCAGTGACTGACAACTATCCCTGTATACACACTTATATAGAGAATGCTTTCAATCACTGATAGCATCTCCCCTATGTACAACTATCAGTGACTGACAGCTATCTGTGTATACACACTTGTACAGAGAATGCTAACAATCACTGATAGCATCTCCTCTGTGTACTGCTAGCAGTGGCTGACAGCTATCTTTGTATACACACTTACATAGAGAATGCTATCAATCAACGATAAAACCTCCTCTGTGTACAGCTAGCAGTGACTGACTGTTATCTGTGAATACATCCTTATACAGAGAATGATATCAATCACTGATAACTAGAGATGAGCGAGCATGCTCGTCCGAGCTAGGTGCTCGTTCGAGTATTAGGGTACTCGTAAGTGCTCGCTGCTCGGACGAGTATCTCACCATGCTCGAGGAAACGGCAACTTCCGCATTGTGCATTTTTGGCGCCTATAAACTCAGCCAATCACAAGCCAGGAGACTCTGCGGTACACCCAGCATCACGTGGGGCCCTTACATGTCGATAGCAGGGGTTGGCTGGCCTGATCAGGTGACCCTGGAATATACTAGTGACTGCCCGCGGTGCTCGGCTCAGATGCTGTCTGGATGTCGTTAGGATAGAGCTGCTGTTTTCAGGGAGAGTGTTAGGGCCTGCATTTAGTTCTTTGTTAGGCAGGAGTGATCTCAAAAGAACCCAACAGCCCTTCTAAGGGCTAGAAGACATTTTTTTGGGGTCTCCTGGCTGGCTGGCACTAGTAGTGCAGCTATCGCGATATATATCCCTTTTTTTTATTATTGTTATATCTCAGTGATACAAATACATTTCATACAGCAGTGTGGAACCATTCTGTGTGTCACAGTTCAGCTGTCCACTCACTACAATCCGTATTTTCACTGATACAGCTAGATTCCAAAAATCTCTGTGCGACATTTGCCTGGGTTGCAGTCAAAATAGCCACCGTCAGCAGGGGCTGAGTTTGCTGTCTGATAGTTTCTGCACGTCACGTTCCAAAAAAACAAAATATAAAAAAAATATATATAAAAAATAGTTTTTTTTGTTGTTTTATCTCAGTGATACAAATCCATTTCACACAGCTGCGTGGAACCATTCTGTGTGTCACAGTTCAGCTGTCCACTCAACACAATCCGTATTTTCTGTCCAGGTGACACATTCTGTACGTCACTTAATTAAAAAAGGTCTTTTGCTCTCACTGATACAGCTAGATTCCAAAAATCTCTGTGCAACATTTGTCTGGGTTGCAGTCAAAATAGCAACCGTCAGCAGGGGCTGAGTTTGCTGTCTGATAGTTTCTGCACGTCACGTTCCAAAAAAACAAATATAAAAAAAAATATATAAAAAAATATATATATATAAAAAATAGTTTTTTTGTTGTTTTATCTCAGTGATACAAATCCATTTCACACAGCAGTGTGGAACCATTCTGTTTGTCACAGTTCAGCTGTCCACTCATCACAATCCGTATTTTCTGTCAAGGTGACACATTCTGTACGTCACTTAATTAAAAAAGGTCTTTTGCTCTCACTTATACAGCTAGATTCCAAAAATCTCTGTGCGACATTTGTCTGGGTTGCAGTCAAAATAGCCACCGTCAGCAGTGGCTGAGTTTGCTGTCTGATAGTTTCTGCACGTCACGTTCCAAAAAAACAAAATATAAAAAAAATATATAAAATATATATATATATATATATATATATATATATATATATATATATATATAATAAATAGTTTTTTTGTTGTTTTATCTCAGTGATACAAATCCATTTCACACAGCTGCATGGAACCATTCTGTGCGTCACAGTTCAGCTGTCCACTCAACACAATCCGTATTTTCTGTCCAGGTGACACATTCTGTACGTCACTTAATTAAAAAAGGTCTTTTGCTCTCACTTATACAGCTACATTAGAAAAATCTCTGTGCGACATTTGTCTGAGTTGCAACTAAGCAGACCAAGAACACCCCTGTGAAAAGCTCTCAGTATACTGGGCAGGTGTTATCAGTGACTGACAGCTACATATGTATACACAATGCTATCAACCACTGATAACATCTCCCCTGTGTACTACAATCAGTAACTGAAAGCAACCTCTGTATACACACTTACACAGACAATGCTATCAATCACTGATAACACCTCCCCTGTGTACAGCTATCAGTGACTGACAACTATCCCTGTATACACACTTATATAGAGAATGCTTTCAATCACTGATAGCATCTCCCCTATGTACAACTATCAGTGACTGACAGCTATCTGTGTATACACACTTGTACAGAGAATGCTAACAATCACTGATAGCATCTCCTCTGTGTACTGCTAGCAGTGGCTGACAGCTATCTTTGTATACACACTTACATAGAGAATGCTATCAATCAACGATAAAACCTCCTCTGTGTACAGCTAGCAGTGACTGACTGTTATCTGTGAATACATCCTTATACAGAGAATGATATCAATCACTGATAACTAGAGATGAGCGAGCATGCTCGTCCGAGCTAGGTGCTCGTTCGAGTATTAGGGTACTCGTAAGTGCTCGCTGCTCGGACGAGTATCTCACCATGCTCGAGGAAACGGCAACTTCCGCATTGTGCATTTTTGGCGCCTATAAACTCAGCCAATCACAAGCCAGGAGACTCTGCGGTACACCCAGCATCACGTGGGGCCCTTACATGTCGATAGCAGGGGTTGGCTGGCCTGATCAGGTGACCCTGGAATATACTAGTGACTGCCCGCGGTGCTCGGCTCAGATGCTGTCTGGATGTCGTTAGGGATAGAGCTGCTGTTTTTCAGGGAGAGTGTTAGGGCCTGCATTTAGTTCTTTGTTAGGCAGGAGTGATCTCAAAAGAACCCAACAGCCCTTCTAAGGGCTAGAAGACATTTTTTTGGGGTCTCCTGGCTGGCTGGCACTAGTAGTGCAGCTATCACGATATATATCCCTTTTTTTTATTATTGTTATATCTCAGTGATACAAATACATTTCATACAGCAGTGTGGAACCATTCTGTGTGTCACAGTTCAGCTGTCCACTCACTACAATCCGTATTTTCACTGATACAGCTAGATTCCAAAAATCTCTGTGCGACATTTGCCTGGGTTGCAGTCAAAATAGCCACCGTCAGCAGGGGCTGAGTTTGCTGTCTGATAGTTTCTGCACGTCACGTTCCAAAAAAACAAAATATAAAAAAAATATATATAAAAAAATAGTTTTTTTTGTTGTTTTATCTCAGTGATACAAATCCATTTCACACAGCTGCGTGGAACCATTCTGTGTGTCACAGTTCAGCTGTCCACTCAACACAATCCGTATTTTCTGTCCAGGTGACACATTCTGTACGTCACTTAATTAAAAAAGGTCTTTTGCTCTCACTGATACAGCTAGATTCCAAAAATCTCTGTGCAACATTTGTCTGGGTTGCAGTCAAAATAGCAACCGTCAGCAGGGGCTGAGTTTGCTGTCTGATAGTTTCTGCACGTCACGTTCCAAAAAAACAAAATATAAAAAAAAATATATAAAAAATATATATATATAAAAAATAGTTTTTTTGTTGTTTTATCTCAGTGATAAAAATCCATTTCACACAGCAGTGTGGAACCATTCTGTTTGTCACAGTTCAGCTGTCCACTCATCACAATCCGTATTTTCTGTCCAGGTGACACATTCTGTACGTCACTTAATTAAAAAAGGTCTTTTGCTCTCACTTATACAGCTAGATTCCAAAAATCTCTGTGCGACATTTGTCTGGGTTGCAGTCAAAATAGCCACCGTCAGCAGTGGCTGAGTTTGCTGTCTGATAGTTTCTGCACGTCACGTTCCAAAAAAACAAAATATAAAAAAAATATATAAAATATATATATATATATATATATATATATATATATAAATAAATAGTTTTTTTGTTGTTTTATCTCAGTGATACAAATCCATTTCACACAGCTGCATGGAACCATTCTGTGCGTCACAGTTCAGCTGTCCACTCAACACAATCCGTATTTTCTGTCCAGGTGACACATTCTGTACGTCACTTAATTAAAAAAGGTCTTTTGCTCTCACTTATACAGCTACATTAGAAAAATCTCTGTGCGACATTTGTCTGAGTTGCAACTAAGCAGACCAAGTCTGCCTAATCTAATAGTTTCCGTGTAATTGCTCCATACTGCACGGTAAGTAATAACATACGTAATTTTGATCTAACTTATCCACCTATATATTTACTTGTTCAGACTGAACAAGTTTGTGGGTTTCAGTACAGCAGGCCCATTTATTTTATTTTTTTTATATAATACACTTATATACAGAAAATGTTGAACCCCAGGGCTAAGGGTCGAGGACGAGGGCGTGGGCGTGGGAATTCAATTACTGCAGGGGGCAGAGGCCGTGGTCCTGGGCAGGGTGAGACAGTACCTGCTGATGAGGGAGCAGGGGAACGCCGCAGAACTACACTCCCTAGCTTCATGTCTCAACTTACAGGGACACGTGGTAGAGGACTGTTGAAACCACAACAGTGCGAACAACTGATGTCGTGGATTGCGGACAATGCTTCAAGTAATTTGTCCACCAGTCAGTCTTCCACGCAGTCCACCCACGTTACCCAAGGGAGCACTCCTCTGGCTCCTCCACCTCAACCTCCTTCCCCCCAGTCTGCCCCCTCCCAGGAAAATTTGGAATGCGATCCGGCATACTCTGAGGAACTGTTTTCTGGACCCTTCCCAGAGTCACAAACCACTTCTCAGGTTGCTGCTGACCTCGATCCCGATGCCCAAGATTTCCAACTGTCGCAGTCTGTGGGTGATGACATTGTTGACTTAGTGGAAAAAGTGTGTAAAGAGGTTTCAGATGATGAGGAGACACGGTTGTCAGACAGTGGTGAAGTTGTTGTCAGGGCAGGAAGTCCGAGGGGGGAGCAGACTGAGGAATCGGAGGATGACGAGGTGACTGACCCAAGCTGAGTTGATAAGCCGAGTGAAGACAGTGCTAATGAGGCTGAGGCGAGTGCTACACCAGAACAGGTTGTAAGAGGCAGTGGTGTGGCCAGAGGGAGAAGCAGGGCCAGAGCTGGTGCATCAGGAGCAACTGTTTCACGTAGTGAAGCTCCCGTGGCGAGGCCTACATGTTTGCAAGTCTGGAGGTTCTTTAAAGAAAGTGAGGATGACCGACGGACTGTGGTGTGCAACCTGTGCCACACCAGGATCAGCAGGGGTGCCACCACTACTAGCCTAACCACCACCAGCATGCGCAGGCATATAAGTGCTAAACACCCCACTCAATGGAACCAAGGCCGTTCACCACCTCCTGCGGGTCACACCACTGCTCCTTCCCCTGTGTCACTCACTGCCTCTGCTAGTCAACACCCTGCTCAGGACCCCGGCACGAGTGCCTCCCGCCGGAAAACCACACCTTCGCCTCCACGATCGTCCAGAGTGTCCACCAATGTGTCCCAGCGCAGCGTTCAGCTGTCTTTACAGCAGACGCTGGAGCGCAAGAGGAAATACAGTCCCACCCATCCAAATGCCCAAGCCCTCAACGTCCACATCTCCAAATTGCTGAGCCTGAAGATGCTGCCCTATAGGCTGGTAGAGACCGAGGCCTTTCGCAATCTCATGGCAGTGGCTGCCCCTCGGTATTCGGTCCCCAGCCGCCACTATTTTTCCCAATGTGCCATCCCAGCCCTACACCAGCACGTGTCAGAGAACATCATCCGTGCCCTGACCAACGCTGTTTCTGAGAAGGTCCACCTAACCATGGACACGTAGACAAGTGCTGCCGGGCAGGGACACTATATTTCACTGACGGCACATTGGGTTAACTTGGTGGAGGCTGGGACCGAGACTGACCCTGGGGCCGCTCATGTACTGCCCGCACCGAGGATTGCGGGGCCTACCTCGGTCATGGTCTCTCAGACGTACTGTGCCTCCTCCTCCTCCGACCCCTCCTCCGACCCCTCCTCCACCGAATTACCATCCATGGGCACGGCACCTTCAGTCGGTAGCTCTAGGCGCAGCAGCAGTGCCATGGGTAAGCGCCAGAAGGCGGTGCTCAAACTGCTGAGCTTAGGTGACAAAAGGCACACCGCCCAAGAGCTGTTACAGGGCATCACGGCGCAGACCGATGTGTGGCTGGCACCGCTGAACCTCAATCCAGGTATGGATGTGTGTGACAACGGGCGTAACCTGGTGGCGGCTCTGCAACTCGGCAGACTGACACATGTGCCATGCCTGGCCCACGTGTTCAATCTAATAGTTCAGCGGTTCCTCAAGACATACCCCAATCTGTCTGATTTGCTCACCAAGGTGCACCGCATCTGTGCGCATTTCTGCAAGTCGACCACAGATGCTGCCACTCTCAGGGCAGCGCAGCGCCGCCTACAACTGCCCGCTCACCGACTGTTGTGCGATGTGCCCACGAGATGGAATTCGACATTAAACATGTTATCCAGAGTTTACCAGCAGCGCAGAGCGATTGTAGACTGCCAGATATCAACTTCCACCAGAATTGGTAGTCAGGTCACTTAGATTCCTCAAGTCTACAATGAGGAGTGGTCGACGTGGATGTCTGATATCTGCCAGGTTTTCAGCAACTTTGAGGAGTCAACACAGATGGTCAGTGGCGATGCCGCCATTATCAGCCTCACCATCCCGCTGCTTTGCCTGTTGAAAAACTCACTGCTCAGCATGAAGTCGGATGCTTTGCGCTTGTCACAAGAGACTGTGGAGGAAGATACGTCGTTTGATAGCCAGAGCACCCTCTGGTCTATTTCTCAGCGCGTATCGGAGAAGGGGGATGAGGATGAGGAGGAAGAGGAGGAGAATGTCTGCGAGACAGAAGAGGGTACCAGTGCTCAGTCCTTCTTAACTCTTGAGCGTGTATGGGCTGAAGAGGAGGACTTGGAGGCGGAGGAGGAGGAGGAAATGGAGAGTCAGGCCACTGAGGAGAGGGAATTCTTGCGTGTTGGGACTCATTGGTGCACATTGCAGACTTCATGTTAGGCTGCCTATCCCGTGACCCTCGTGTTAGAAGCATTTTTTCAAACACCGATTACTGGGTGTTCACTCTCCTGGACACACGGTACAAGCAGAACCTTTCCACTGTCATCCCTGCAGAGGAAAGGAGTATGAGAGTGAATAGATATCAACAGGCCCTGGTGCACAAGCTGAAACAATCCTTCCCATCTGACGCCGCTAGCAGCAAAGGGGATGCTTCTGTGGGCCAAGTAGCGGGGGAGAAGAGGCGAGCAGGCAGCTTGTCCAGCACTGGCAGGGGAACACTCTCCAAGGCCTTTGCCAGTTTTATGTCACCCCAGCAAGACACTGTCACCTGTCCCCAGTCTAGGCAGAGTAGAGGGGAGCTGTACAGAAAGATGGTGAGGGAGTACCTAGCTGACCATACCAACATCCTGCGTGATCACTCTGCTCCATACAACTACTGGGTTTCAAAGCTGGACACGTGGCCTGAACTGGCGCTGTACGCCTTGGAGGTGCTGGCCTGCCCTGCCGCTAGCGTGCTGTCAGAGCGGGTATTCAGTGCAGCTGGTGGCGTCATCACCGATAAGCGTACACGCCTGTCAACAGCGCTGACAGGCTGACGCTTATTAAAATGAACAAAGCCTGGATTTCACCGGAATTCAAATCTCCTCCGGGGGAAAGCAGCTAAAGATTTACATTACTGAGGTATCCGATTTCTCTTCTCTACTCCTCCTACACCTCCTCCTCCTCCTTGTCTTCTTTGCCTAACACTGACAAAAAAAACGCCATTTTTTAGAGGTCCAACTGGCACTCTTTTACCACAATTTTTCAGGAGGGCCCCCTACAGGCCCTCTCTTCAATCAATTTTTCCGGAGGTCCACCTGAAGTCCCTCTCTCCAAACAATTTTTCTGGAGGTCCACCTACAGGCCCTCTCTCCAAACAATTTTTCCGGAGGTCCACCTACAGGCCCTCTCTCTAAATAATTTTTCTGGAGGTCCACCTACAGGCCCTCTCTTCAAATAATTTTTCTCGAGGTCCACCTACAGGCCCTCTCGCCAAACAATTTTTCAAGAGGTCCACCTACAGGCCCTCTCTCCAAACAATTTTTCTAGAGGTCCACCTACATGCCCTCTCTCCAAACAATTTTTCCGGAGGTCCACCGACAGGCTCTCTCTCCAAACAATTTTTCCGGAGGTCCACCTACAGGCCCTCTCTCTAAACAATTTTTCCAGAGGTCCACCTACAGGCCCTCTCTCCAAACAATTTTTCCGGAGGTCCACCTACAGGCCCTCTCTCCAAACAATTTTTCTGGAGGTCCACCTACAGGCCCTCTCTACAAACAATTTTTCCGGAGGTCCACCTCCTTTCCTCTCTTTCTCTCTTTCCAAACTATTTTTCGAGATAGGTGCCATATACGGTATTAAACTGAGAAGAATACATAGAATACATAACACACTTGATCGAGCTCATAGTTGACAACTACCGATTGATGCTAAATTTTTAAGTTGGGGTCCTGCGTCGTCATTCGAACTCCATCGGGCTGTTGTCACCACCACACATGCTAGCAAAGGGGGCAATCCTCTGGCTCTTCCAGCTCAACCTCCTTCCCCCCAGCCTGCCTCCCACCTACAGGCCCTCTCTCCAAACAATTTTTCCGGAAGTCCACCTACAGGCCCTCTCTCTAAATAATTTTTCTAGATGTCCACTTACAGGCCCTCTCTCCAAATAATTTTTCTCGAGGTCCACCTACAGGCCCTCTCTCCAAACAATTTTTCCGGAGGTCCACCTACAGGCCCTCTCTACAAACAATTTTTCCGGAGGTCCACCTACAGGCCCTCTCTCCAAACAATTTACGTCTTTTTCCTCTCTTTCTCTCTTTCCAAACTATTTTTCCAGATAGGTGCCATATACGGTATTAAACTGAGAAGAATACATAGAACACATAACACACTTGATCGAGCTCATAGTTGACAACTGTACCGATTGATGCTAAATTTTTAAGTTGGGGTCCTGCGTCGTCATTCGAACTCCATCCGGGTGTTGTCACCACCACATACGCTAGCCAAGGGGGCACTCCTCTGGCTCTTCCAGCTCAACCTCCTTCCCCCCAGCCTGCCCCCCACCTACAGGCCCTCTCTCCAAACAATTTACGTCTTATTCCTGTCTTTCTCTCTCTCCAAACTATTTTTCCGGATAGGTGCCATATATGGTATTAAACTGAGAAGAATACATAGAACACATACCACACTTGATCAAGCTCATAGTTGACAACTGTACCGGTTGATGCTAAACTTTTAAGTTGGGGTCCTGCGAACTCCATCCGGCTGTTGTCATCACCATACACGCTAGCCAAGGGGGCACTCCTCTGGCTCTTTCAGCTCAACCTCCTTCCCACCAGCCTGCCCCCCACCTACAGGCCCTCTCTCCAAACAATTTACCCGGGTAGGGGACGTATTAGATATTGTACAATTTTTTTTTGGTTCTTCTTTTAATTGCCTCCTGCGATAGACGGGAATCGAACCCGGGTCAACTGCTTGGGAAGCAGCTACGCTCACCACTTTACCACCAACAGCCACAGCAACGGATAAGAACAGATACTAAACTCGATGTAAGCCAACATTTCGACAATCGATAACCCGAAATGGGTCCGCCGTCGAGTCCGGCGTTAGGCCACCCTGAACATTTCACATACCCTGAACATTTCACATACTCTGACCGAGTCTGACCCTGGGGCCTATCATGTACTGCCCACTTGGAGGATTGCGGGGCCTGCCTCATTCACGGTTTGTCAGAATTACTATGCCACTTTCTCCAACCCCTCCTCCTCCACCTTCGAATTACCATCCGTGCTTCACCTCCTGCTACCTCAGTCTAACTCAGTCACTCTGTTGTCACCGCCATGCTGAGTCAGGCTAAATTTTTGGGTGGCTCACCTGCTACCTCATCTAACTTGGTCACTTGTTGGTGTCACCGCCATGCTGTGTCAGGCTTATGCCTGCATCGTGTGGCTGGGGATAGGAGAGCAGTGCCAGCATAGGCATGGGTGATGGACCTTTGTTGCACCTAGTTGGGTGCTTCCCTATATATTCCCACCATGCCAGCCATGGGTTGTACATTAACTAATAACAGGGAAAACAAAAAAAAATATTTTACAGGAGGGTCAACCGCAGACACTCCAAAACAATTTTACATGAGGGAGTGTCTCGCCGTCTGCCATCGTGTTCGGTCAGGCTGTCAGTAGGTACACCACCTCTGTCGTCCGCAGAAGCGGCCACTATGAGGAAGGCCACGGCAAGAACATCCCCTTTTCAATTGAGAGCAAGTGTAGAATTGTAGGAGGATGACACTTTTCTTTCGCAGTGGATTCACCTTACCCTTTATCATTGCCAGACAACAGTTGTTGAAAAAGTAATTGGCAATGATGAAGAAAATGTAACGGTGCAGTGGACCGTCTGTGACGCAAAACCTATATATTCCCACCATGCCAGCCATGGGTTGTACATTAACTAATAACAGGGAAAACAAAAAAAATATTTTACAGAAGGGTCAAGTACAGACACTCCTAAACAATTTTACATGAGGGAGTGTCTCCCCGTCTGCCATCGTGTTCGGTCAGGCTGTCAGTAGGTACACCACCTCTGTCGTCCGCAGAAGCGGCCACTATGAGGAAGGCCATGACGAGAACATCCCCTTTTCAATTGAGAGCAAGTGTAGAATTGTAGGAGGATGACACTTTTCTTTCGCAGTGGATTCACCTTCCCCTTTATCATTGCCAGACAACAGTTGTTGAAAAAGTAATTGGCAATGATGAAGAAAATGTAACGGTGCAGTGGACCGTCTGTGACGCAAAACCTATATATTCCCACCATGCCAGCCATGGGTTGTACATTAACTAATAACAGGGAAAACAAAAAAAATATTTTACAGAAGGGTCAAGTACAGACACTCCTAAACAATTTTACATGAGGGAGTGTCTCCCCGTCTGCCATCGTGTTCGGTCAGGCTGTCAGTAGGTACACCACCTCTGTCGTCCGCAGAAGCGGCCACTATGAGGAAGGCCATGACGAGAACATCCCCTTTTCAATTGAGAGCAAGTGTAGAATTGTAGGAGGATGACACTTTTCTTTCGCAGTGGATTCACCTTCCCCTTTATCATTGCCAGACAACAGTTGGTGAAAAAGTAATTGGCAATGATGAAGAAAATGTATCGGTGCAGTGGACCGTCTGTGACGCAAAACCTATATATTCCCACCATGCCAGCCATGGGTTGTACATTAACTAATAACAGGGAAAACAAAAAAATATTTTACAGAAGGGTCAACTACAGACAGTCCTAAACAATTTTTTAGGAGGGTCAACTTCGGACACTCCAAAACAAATTTTTGGGAGGCTCACCTACAGACATTTGACTGCTACCTCAATCTAACTTGGTCACTTGTTGGTGTCACTACGCTGTCACCATGATGTGTCAGGCTTATGCCTGCGTCGTGGGGCGGGGGATAGCACAGCAGTGCCAGCATGAGCAGTGGTGTCACCTGCAGGTGGTGATGGACCTTCGTTGCACCTAGTTGGGTGCTTCCCTAACATGTGATGGGCATGTGCCTCGCCTTTCTTTGTCTGGGTGAGCACAATTGCCATGAGGGTAACCACCAGGCTGTTGCCTGAGAATTTGGGGTAATGGTGGGATTAGGCAGCCTCAGAGGCATCCATGCATGCTGCCCCTGCTGTTTCCTGTCCATTTCCGTGGTGTTTCCATCATTTTCTGAGGTTTCCAGGTTTTCACCCAGCCTTCCCTAGGCAGAGCCTTGGTCCCCTGCAAAAATGCTCGAGTCTCCCATTGACTTCAATGGGGTTCGTTATTCGAAACGAGCACCCGAGCATCGGGAAAAGTTCGACTCGAATAACGAGCACCCGAGCATTTTAGTGCTCGCTCATCTCTACTGATAACATCTCCTCTGTGTACAGCTAGCAGTGGCTGACAGCTATCTCTATATACACACTTACTCAGAGAATGCTATCAATCACTAACACCTCCCCATAAAAGCTGATTTTAGCTGTCTTCTTGTTGACTTGTTCTTATTTTTTTATCTTGAATGTATGGCAGGAGACAAGAGTTATGCTATACATAAAAATCTTCATTAAAAAAGGACTGTCTCTTCCTTAATGCTCCACACAATTCGAGCTGAAGTATGTCCCAGAGGGTTCTGAAATAAACAAAACTCGTATTGATGTTACACAGCAACAACTGCATGATTATTCAGCAAGCTTTGCACGGTTCTTAATTAAAATGCATGTACAGAGCCATATGTCAAGTACAAAATGCAGTTTATTCAATGCACATTAATTAAAACTCTTTTTATTTACTATGGTCTCTCATGTTTGTTTTATTATACTCTAGGGAAAGAACTGGATCAGATGGCATGTTAGCTTATGCTTGGAATAAAAGTAAATATAGCTCATTTTATATCTTGGCAGATTAAGTCATCCTCAAATTTTTTGAGTTCCCCACTTCCAATTTCCTGTTATGTGAGGGATTTCATCCACTGGGGGTCTACAGCTGTTTCAACAGCTGCTAACAAAATAACTATATTGAGAGTATATTTGATACAGGGTTTATGAAATGTTCCTAATCTTTGCTATTGTAGTTACAAAGTATATAAAAAAAGTTACTTTAGTGTAAACATATCAGATGCTTTGTATATTACTGCAACTTGTTATCATACTTTTGGTGTGTTTCCTCCTTCATTCTCCCTTTTGGTTCCAACAAGCCATAGAGGCTAGGGACTGGCTATACATTATGGATGAGCTCTACGCACTTGGCAGATGAGGGATATGTCCTGGGGTCTACAGGTTACTAGTTTTCATAGTCTTGGTCTGGCAAGTATCAAAGAGATCTGGGTGGATTGGTATATACATGGGTTTGAATGCTAATGAGAGTATTAGGCAATCAAATGTTACCTCTGTGGCAAAACCTGACACTACAATTACCACTTTTCTTTATGTACATCACTTCTAATGGCAACATAAATAATGATAGCCTAGAAATGTTTTTCCCATCTTTCTCAAATCTCATGAGAAAGTAATTTCAAACCTTTTAAGGCTTTTAGCACTGAATTTTCTTAATATCAAGTTGACTAGTTTAGGTTTTTGTAGCCACGTCATGCACTTCTTTCTTTGCATAAATTTATTTTTTTTTCTGTTTGACTCTGACTCTTACAATTTCATTCATTGGACATCTTAATTGTTTAACCCCTTAAGTACTGGACATTTTTTTTAGTTTTGTATTTTTGTTTTTTTCTCCCCACGTTCCAATAACCATAGCTTTTTAATTTTGTATTCAAATAGGCATATGTGGGCACCATTTAAGAGCACCATTTAATTTACCATGTCTGTTACTGGAAAATGGGAAAAAAATATTTTTGGGGGTTAAAAAAAAACAACTAAACACAATTCTACCATCATAACGTTCACTGTGTGCTAAAAATGACATGGCATTCTTATTCTGCAGCTCAATACAAATACAGCAATATGAAACTTTTATAGGTTTTTCTTTTGTTTCACTACTTTTAAAACAAATAAAAACCTTTGAAAAAAATCAAAATTTTCTTTGCATCATCATTTTCTTACAGCCATAACTTTTTTTTTTTTATATTTCCATCTACAGAGCTGTCTAAGGGTTTAATTTAGGGGATGAACTGTAATTTTTAATGGTACCATTTTTGTTGTAAATACAACATTTTCATCAATGTTAACCAGTTTTTATTGGGGAAAGGTGACTAAAATCGCATTTTTTAAATGTGATTTAATTTTTTCTGTTACGGCATTCACTGTGCAGGAATTTATTTTTAATATTTTAATAGTTCAGACATTTTGAGATGCTGTGATACCTGATATGTTTGTTTTGT
The DNA here is from genome assembly GCA_900303285.1 of Rhinella marina. Lineage (NCBI taxonomy): Eukaryota > Metazoa > Chordata > Amphibia > Anura > Bufonidae > Rhinella > Rhinella marina. The sequence continues at coordinate 15,215 of ONZH01008276.1, forward strand.
TATTGATAATATATTTTTATATGTAAAATAGGGAAAGGGGGCGATTTAAACTTTAAATATTTTAATGGTTTTTTTTTACTTTTTCTTTAATAACTATTAGCCTCCTTGGGGGGCTAGAACCTGGAATCTTTTGATCCCTAGTTCTATTCTTTCTAACAGAGATATATTAGGGTGAATAGGATTTTCATATGCTCTCTGCTGCTGCGTGCTTGGAAGGTTTAGTTTACAAGCATCCAGGCTGCCATTGTAACCAGACAAATTGCAGGGAAGATAGGTAGGTTCTGATCAGATGCTAGAGGGAGACACATCCTTCTGCCTTACCTCACAGGTGCCGCGATTAGTGGTGATTGCGGCACCTGAGGGGTTAAATGATGGGGGTTTGGTGGGATCACCATTTCCAATCATTGTGGTCGGGTTCCTGCTGTATCATACAGCTGGCACTCACCGTGTATGGAGCGGGCTCACTGCAGCAGCCTGATCTATACATTACCCGAACCACTGTGATATACCTGTGTATTATGCTGGTTAAAGGGGTTAAAGTTATATATTTATATACTTGTTTGCGTGCATAATTTGTAAAAAAAAATTAAAATAAAGAAATAAAGACAGAAAAAAACCCTCAAGGAAAGTAGAAGAATCAAAATATTTGCATAAATGGTTGAATGCAACAGCTGCAAATCCTTAATCTCTTCTGATGATCAACAGATATTTGCAACCCCACCAGGAAAAATCAGTAAATGATGGGGATATGCCCTTGTGCACCCCACAATAATAGTGACAGCACTATTATTTGTACTTATTTGTACCTGCTCCTCAGCCATGCTACTCTTTACTGCAATGGCCAAGATTTACTAATTTGTCTGCACCTGCAATCTGTCTAAAAATTGGTTCAAATTGGGCCAATTTTTGCACAGCTTGATACGATTAGTTTTTCTTCACATTTTTTTCTTATTTGCTTGATATGGAAGTGGGTTTTTACTTAAGATATACCATTTTGCAACTCTATTGTACCAAAATTCTGGTGTAAAAAATTAGTCTCCGTCAGCCAACCAATAATTGGTCCAGACTTAGACAGAAGTGTCTATCCAGCCTGGGTCACTGTGATAAATCTGGTATAGATCTAGAGAGCCTGTCTTAGTTTACGCCATCTATAGGATTAGTAAATCCGGGCCTGTATTTTTTAGTTTGTAATGCTTTCTATGACAATGAGCAAAAAGTTTATTGAGAAGCGATCAATCTCAACTAAATTGCATGCCACCTGCTTGCACTAAAAGTTTCGCTATTCATTTTTATGAAGCCAATTATTACACAATTAAAAGTTTGTGAACATGGTGTTAGTTTCTGCATATTCTTGTTTTATTACAATGGATAAAAAGCGAAATATCATTTCACTGTGTGGCATGGAATATAATTATGTATTTTACAAGCTAACGCACTTTAACAAATCTGATTGCCACACAATACATTATTTATTTGATGAAAAAATATTATACTCAATTAAATTATTGTCACTGACATCAAAAGTAATATTCTCAATAATTTGCTTACAAGCATTATGTTCTATCTGGAAAGATATAACGATGAGGAAAATAATACCTATCCAATAATCAGCTCTGTTCAATATTATCTAAAGGAGGAAATGATTTCTTCATCTAAGAAATGAGCTGAGTGCCTAATAATGTTCTAGGCTAATGCACCACATTAATGCATTGCAGTTTGCCTATTAGTGCAATGATTAATGGAGAGAATTTACAGTTAGAGTTCTGGTTTCATTCAATTCTATTAATCACGCTTAATGTAAAGGTAGCAATGCTTAATTGACACATCACACATTCAAGAAAAATCACATCTTGTCAGAGATTTCTATAGACGCAATTTTTATGTCACAAACAGATAAGATAAAAAGATCATGACAGCATTGGTTCATAAATACCAATTAAGGTCTCCAAATGATTGCCCAGCGGTGTTTTCTCATGTATAATTGAACAGCAAGGGTTAGAAAAACAGTCATCATGGATGGATTTAATAATTTAGTGCTGCTCACTTTCTTCTTAAAAGTACAATTGTATTTTCTTTCTATATTCACCCTACTCATTTTAGCTCTAAAAAAATGCATCTCATCTGAATAACATGCAGATACATTGGAGATATATGTTTAAAGTTGACCATGTAAGTCAGCCATCAGACTATTCTTTGATATCTGGAGAGATGATCAGAGCCAGAGGGATTTAAATACTAGTACCTATTGAAATGAATATCAACCAGTTTGAATGTAGACATTTTTACATGGATATGTGCAGGATAACAAGCTGAAGATGCTTTTGGTTGACGTTCTTCGTCTTTCTATGTCTATCTTAAAGGGGTTTGCCAGGATTACTATGTTTTTTTTTAATACAGTGCCTTGCAAAAGTATTAGGCCCCCTGGAACTTTTCAACCTTTTGCCACATTTCAGGCATCAAACAAAAATATATAACATTTGAAATTTTTGGTGAAGAATCAACAATAAGTGGATCACAATTGTGAAGTGGAACGAAATTTATTGGATCATTTAAACTTTTTTTTTTGTAATAAAAAAAACTGAAAAGTTGGGGGTGCAAAATTATTCGACCCATTTACTTTCAGTTCAGAAAACTCACTCCAGAAGTTCATTGAGGATCTCTGAATGATCCAAGGTCCGTGATACTGTTGTGGAGAAGTTTAAAGCTGGATTTGGATACCAAAAGGACCAAAATAGGACCAATAAAGGTAAAGGACAGTCAATTGCAGACCTGATATTGGCTGCCCCCCCCATTGCCGGATTGATCCGTGCGACGGGGAGATGCAGCAGTGGCCACGTTGGCATCAGGAGTGACGCAGGTGCCACATAGTGAGGTAAGTATAACCTGTGTGAGGGGCCCAAGCATTTTGGGGGGCATTATAGGAGTTGGATAACCCTTAATGTCTCTCTGATTGTGCTGACCAGTTCTGATATACATTATGGTCCAGATTTACTATTAACTCTGTGCCTTGATTTTGCCAATGTCACATTTCGTGGTTTAGGCAGTTTTCTAGCCATGCTTGATTAGGAGACATGGCGTAGCAGCAAAAGACCTGTGGCCTAAAATGCACCTTTTTGCTTAAAACATGCCAAATATATATCAATAGGTAAGCAACCCTACTCTTCAGGAACCCAAACTGTCTCTAAAGCTCTTCCCACTAAATGTTTTTTCCTCCAAAGCAAGGTATGGTTTCTTCTATTGTCTGTAGTACACTAATCCTTCATAACATAAAAGTCGCTAACATTAATAATCTTTTTATGTGTCACCGATCATGAAACTACAATGGGCATTAGAATTGAACACTGGAACAATGTAAAAAGGTGGCCTGTTCTGATGAATGCAAAAAAAAAAAAAACAAAGTTAGACCAGAGCCTCAAACAATGTGAAAAAGGGTGTTCAGATGCACGCTACCATGACTACAATGTAAACGCAAACAAGAATCCTAAGTTCTACATTGCCCTGAAATTTTGTTGGCTGCAGGCCCAGGAAAGGCAAGGCTGTGGGTCCCATCTGTTAGAAGCTACTTTGTCGCTAGTAGATGGGCCCAAAAATTTGCAGCGTAAGATAACAAAAATAGTAGCTTCTTGTTTCTTTTTTAACTTTGTTGCACTGTCTGTATTTATTAGGTTGATTAGTCTGGAGCACAATGAGTCCTAGCTGCAAGCAACCTATCAGAGGAGCAGCTTCGTAAAAGCATGTTTTGTTCTGCTCACTAGAGAAAGATGACATCCGTCAAATCTAATAAAAATTATTTTGCTCTAATTTAATGATTCGATTAATGAGATTCTTAAAAGCAGAAGATGGAAATCTTTCTGCTTTTGTTCATATAGATGACCAAGTAATGATAAAAGGCTATATTTTAGTAGATTTGACACAACTGGAATAAAACACTGCTTCTTCTGTCTGAAGTGTTAATATTTAAATTTAAGTAATAAAAAAAAAGAAAAAAAAAACAGTTTCCTGAGAATAAAATGAGAAATGTCCTAATGATTGATTAGAAAGCTGAAAACTCCAGTTCTCTGAATATTGCTCCATATCTTCATATGATATATCAAAAGGATGTGCAATAAAGAGGGGGTGCAAAACTAGAAAAACCCAATAGCTCAGTGCTCGTTTGTAGTTTGTAGTTCATTTTTCACATTCTTCATTGACTAAATACAAATGTAGATATTTATAGTCACCAGTTTGGTCAGTTATATAGATATTTTACCACTGAAGACCCATTCCATATTATCAGCTCCATCATAGAAGATACCAGAGACTTTTAGTCAGCATCAGTATTTGCCAGTTGGGTCTCTTGGAACCTGTTTAGAAGTTCCTTAGATAACAGCAGGAACAACAGGATAAGTCAGTTTTATTCTTGGAATGGCAGTCTGAGTTCCATCTCCTCAACACATCCTTGCCAGCATCAGGCAGGACTGCTTTGCCTGACCCTAAACCAAGCTTCTCTGAGGTATGATAGGAGTAGGTGTTCCTCAGGAGTAGAGACATTGATTAGCGATTGCCCTACTGTAATTAACTTGGGAATGAACAGTCAGTACCACATAATAAAAGTATGCTTTGCATAAAAAAGGGGAAAAACATGAAGTAAATAGATGATGGTATTGTAAAGGTAACCAAATGCAGTCCCTTTCCTGGATGAATTCACTGTAGACATACAGTATGTTAAAGAGATACTTGTAGATATCAACTCCAAATCTTAATTGAAAAGAAAGGATAAGGTCAGATTAAGTGCAAATCAATTTCTTGGGTAAAAACCAAGAAGACTGTAAATTGTACCATTCTTTTCCTGTCAATTAGCAGTTGAAAAATTGCAAGGAATTAGTCAATCTAGTTATCTGCATGTTGCTAATTAAAATAAAGAGAATACACATGTTAGTAGAGTGATAAACTACTGTAGACAGATCTTCGTTAGCCCTGGAAAATGTTACAGAATCAAGGCAGTAGTAGACAAGCATTATCTAGAGATGCACAGATCTGTCTGTTGTTGCTGAAAGGGAATGACCCATCGTACAAATATGTTTTTTTTATTTTACACTTTTTTTAAAAAATTGTAGTAAGATTTTGTTTATAATTTTCCAATCTGACCTCACTTGCTGATGCTCTTTCACCACCTCCATAGCTAGGGCTGCAGCTATTGATTATTTTAGTAATCAAGTATTCTATGGATTAATCCAATGATTAATCGGGTACTCTAATAAGAAAAAAATGAATTAAAAGAACATTTTCCTTTATAAAAACTCATCAGCCCCCTGTGCCATCATCAGCCCTGTGCCATCATTCCTTAGTGCAATCAGCCCGCTCCATGCTATCAGCTCCCCCCAGTGCCATCAGTCCTCTGTGCCATCAGCACCCCCAGTGCCATCAGCTCCCCCAATGCCATCAGTCTTCTGTGTCATTAGCTCCCCCCAGTGCCATCAGTCTTCTGTGCCATCATCCCCCCATATCTTCAGTCCTCTGTGCCAACAGCTCCCCCCAGTGCCATTAGTCCTCTGTACCATCAGCCCCTCCATGCCATCATGTCCCCACTCACCCAGTGCCATCAGCCCCTCCATGCCATTTCCCACACTGCCATCAGCACATCCATGCCATCCATGCCATTTCCCCTAGTGCCATCAGCTCCTCCATGCCATGTCCCCAGTGCCATCAGCCCCTCCATGCCCCCCATAACACTTACCTTTCTTGGCAGGGTGCACGGCTTGCTGTTATGGAGTCCGCAGGAGAAGGACCGCAGCGTCTTCTTCTTCTCAACATGCACTGGGACCTGGCGTCACACAGCGTGAGGTAGTGCATGCTGATGATTTGTGCATGCCAAGCCCAGAACATTGCAGCACTGTGCTGAAGGGAGACCACGGAGCAGTGAGTGATAGGATTCACTTAACTCACAGTCTTTTGTCACATGATTTAAACGAATCCTCGATGCAGGAAAACTGCATCGAGGATTTTTTGTGTTGATTACATTAATTACATTGAGCCCTATTCATGACCATGGTCACGGTGAAATCTCACAAAGGGTCACTGCGGTGGCCACACACGGTGAGGTCATCAGCAATAATGCCATCGCTCATGGTCAGCGTGACAACATCATCACGTCACCAAGCAAGATTTTGTGCAGTGTTTTCAATCAAGATGGCCTCAATGGCTTCCCCGCGATCAAATGGTGAGTATGTATGTTTTGTTTTTTATTTTTTATTATTATTTTAATAGCTTCTGAAAAGCCTTAATTTTAATCTCAGCTGCCGTGATCATAATGAATGCGGCATTTGAGGGGTTCAATGACAAGGGGCAGCACAATCGCCGTTCCGCATCATTGCGCCCGCTACATACAAAGAAATTTGCTTCGTGACTAAGCAATTCGTCATGAAGCAAATTTGTCTGTGAAGTTTGGCGAAGCAGCTAAATCCAAATTTTCATAAACTTGCTCATCTCTAATTAGCTTACTAAAAGTCATCATTTTAAACTATATATCATCACTGAAATATTATTCCATAATTAATAACCAAAACAAACCAATACTGTTGTTGTTTGCAACTTTTGAATATCTGGCCCAAGGCCGTTAAGAAAGATAATGAGATGAATGTCGTTTGTTATTCATATCCTAAAAAATTGTTCAGATGTGGAGTAGTTCAGTCAGAATTAAATTAAGGGACATGTATTGAATTCAATAGATATCCTGCTATGTTATTTTTCTCTACAATAACAGTTCATTAGCAGCCAATGTAACATATGACAGTGCTGATATAAGAACATCAGAGGTGTTCATCCATTGCTATCAGTGACACCAATTAGTGTGTAATATTTTGCGAGAAACAGTTAATCAAAGTACTGTTCATGTTGGCACCCAACTGATTTTACATTTTTCTCAGCCATGCAGGCACATATGAACAAGGGACCAACACATCTACCAAGTGCACACGCAACAGGTCACTCAGTTTCATAGGTACAAATCTGATGACAGATGCCCTTTAAGTATATTGTGGACCTTTACTGGGGATCTGATTACTTCAGTAATCTACCCAGGAATAAAATTATTATAGTATACTATGCTAAAAACAGAATACTAAAGATGCCACCTGAAATAAAAGGTATTAATATGCTCTCATGACTATAATTTCATATTCTACGCAGTGAAACCACTCGAGGCAGTAAAAGTTCGATCCAAGTGGAAATACAATGCATTCGGACAGTCTTCAGACACTTTGATCTGGGTCATGTTTTGTTATGTTACAGCCTTGCGCTTAAAAAAAACTAAAAACAAACAAAAAAAAAACATCAATCTGCACTCAGTACCCTATAATGAGATATTGAAAACATTTTTAGAAACATTTGCAAATGTATCATAAATCTGCAGAATGGTAGAATAAATTCTATTGCTCTGAAATTTCCTAAGAGTACAGTGATCTTCATAATTAAATGGAAGAAGCTTGGAACAACCAGGACTTTTCTAAGAGCTGGCTGCCCCTCCAAACTACGTAATCAAGGGTGAAGGGTCTTGGTAAAAAAAAAGTGACCAAGAACCCAATAGTCACCCTGGCTGAGCTCCAAAGATGGTAGAAACTTCCAGAAGGTCAACCATCACTGCAGCAATCCACCAATCTGAGCTTTATGGCAGATGGCCAGAAAGACCAAGCAAAAGAGACAAAAGTACATTTCAAACCCTATGCCCACCGTATGATAACAAAGTATAGCTTTATTGGACAAATGGTAAAAATAATGAAAAACACACAGCAGACCAACGTGTCCCACATAAAATAAAAATACATATATAATGAATGCGGAAGGCCAATATATAAGCCAATGAATCAGACATATGCAATACAGTGGAAAAAAATCAGATAAATATCTAAGAAGACAACCACATCGAACTAACATGATAATGTTTGATGTGCAAAAAGCAACAAATAAAAAAAAATAGATACTGTAGATAGATAGATAGATAGATAGATAGATAGATAGATAGATATAATCAAGATAATTCATTATAAACATGACATCACATGATTCAAAAAGTGCTAGTGCAGTGTACAAATATATAAATCAGGCAAAGACCTCCTTGAGAATGCAATAAAGTTAAACCCTGTGTATATTGCTGTCACAATTCATGTGATACGTGTGGGGTTCAACCCCACAGCATTCTCAAGGAGGTCTTTGCCTTCTTTTTATACAATGGAAATTTTTGCACACTGCATTGGTCAAGGTTCATAGAAAGCTGGATGGAGCAAAGTACAGAGATATTCTTAAAGGGAGTCTTTCACCTGTTTTTCACCTATATAACTAACAGCAGTGCCCCACAGAAGATTGCATACACATCCCAGTCATACCTGTGTGCACTGTGTGTCTGTATTACATGTTCAGGAAAAGCACACCACAGCACCACCTGCTGGACGGGAGGAATTACTACAAAGAATAAGCCTGTGGAGGTAAGTGGTTTGTGTTTGTTTGTTTGTTTTCTATTTTTCAGGATCGTGAATGCTGAGGACTATGTCGGATTCGTTGGATTACGTCAGACCAGCTTTTTTATTTTTTTAAAAAAATGGTCAAACAGGGGTCTGGGGGAGTATTTATTTCAATAAAATATTTTCTAAGTGTTTTTTTTTTTCCCCACACTGCAGTTTTAGTAATCATGGCTATCTACAGACGGCCCTGATTACTAATACTGGGCTGGCCAGCACTAACCCCAACATCTATTACCTCGGCACCCACCACCACCAGGGATGTCGGGAAGAGCCGGGTACCCGCAGGACCGGACCTTCTAAATTGAGGGTCCGGTTCTGGGGCAGTGGCAGGCTGTTACTGTTAGGCTGGGAAGGGCCAATAACCGTGTCCCTTCCCACCCTGGTAGTGCCAGGCTGCTGCTGCTGGATGTATCTGACTCGAGAAGGAAAAAAGGGGGGACCCCACGCCATTTTTTTCAAAAATAATTAAATAATTTTTTTTAAAAACACACACAAACACACTTGTAAAATATTTTATTGAAATAAATACTCCCCCAGACCCCTGTTTGACCATTTTATATAAAAAATAAAAATGCTGGTTCGACATAATCCAACGAATCCGACGTAGTCCTCTGCATTCACGATCCTGAAAAATAGAAAACAAACACAAAGCGTAATCATGAGTTCATGAGTAACTGTCACGCTCGGGTGTGGGGGGAAAAGCCACACCGAGCGTATGAGGGATGGGAACAGACAAAACCAGGGAACTGGTCACCTCCTGCAGGGGACCCTAACACTAGGCCCTAGCTGGCTACCAGTATGAACTAACCCGGGTGGTAGGAAAGCTCATACACAGGAACCTAATCTGAATAAACCCTAGAACACCCTGCAGTCTAATGACACAAAAGAGTAACCTGTTCCTCCAAGCGTAAGGAGGAACAGGAGACTCAAACAGGAATAACCAAAGGAAGGGAAAACACTTAACTTTAAGTAGAACTCAGCAACAGGATCTCAGCCGAGATCCACACCACTCTCAACCAGGTATGAAGCAGATATAAACCGCAAGGGATACTGGGAGAGGAAGAGGTAAGTAGGAGACAGCTAATTGCCCAGCGGCAACAGCTGAGGGAAAGGGGTGTGGAGAACAGCACCCAAACCACAGGGAATAGCCTGTCAAACCTGTCACTTAGAAAGCCGCGCAGAACGTCTGATTCCAGACGCAAGACCACTCGTGACAGTAACAGTGAGTTCGGCCGAGCATGCTCGAGCAACAGTCCAGTCCTTTTTCTCCTTAGCCCAGGTAAGACACTTCTGACATTGTCTCTGGGTCATGAGTGGCTTGACACAAGAAATGCTACAGTTGTAGCCCATTCGTTTTTCGTTTGGATTTGTTTGTTTGTGATAGCTCTTGAAACACTGACTCTAGTGGCCTTTTCTTGACTATCCTTTCAAGTCTGTATTTATCCCTGTTTCTAGGCAACCAAAAATACCTTGGAGATGTGACTACCATACTTGTGGGGATTCCATTATTTAATTATACTGTTGCACGTTAGTGCTCTATTGGGCCAAATTTCTTAAAGGGGTATTCTCATCTTGGACAATGGGGGCATATCGCTAGGATATGCCCCCATTGTCCTATAGGTGCGGGTCCCGCCGCTGGGACCTGCACCTATAACGAGAACGGGGCCCCTAAAGTGAAGAAGTGCACACCGCGCAAGCGCGGCCCGCTCTCCATTCACTTCTATGGGACCGCCGGAAATAGCCAAGCGCTGGCTCGGCTATCTCCGTCGGCTCCATAGAAATGAATGGGAGCGGTGGCCGTGCATGCGCAGTGCGCTCCCATTCATTTCTATGGAGCCGACGGAGATAGCCGAGCCAGCGCTCGGCTATTTGCGGCGGCCCCATAGAAGTGAATGGAGAGCAGGCCGCGCTTGCGCGGTGCGCACTTCTTCACTTCGGGGGCCCCGTTCTCGATATAGGTGCGGGTCCCAGCGGCGGGACCCGCACCTATAGGACAATGGGGGCATATCCTACCGATATGCCCCCATTGTCCAAGATGAGAATACCCCTTTAATGCAGTATGATGAGGACTCCTACCATACTCATAAAATTGATGAATCTGGTCAAAAAACAGCAAGTCGGAGTGCTCTCTTTCATAGACAGGTGGGCACAGTTATCATATCTCAACAGGGATCAGCTTCACATGAAGGTCAAAGCAGAATTCCTATCGAGCTGCCTATATTCTTACAATAGCTGATGGACTAGAGCAATTCCTTCCTACTAGCTACCTCATACTCAGCCGAGCATACAGATGTTTTCAGTGAGGAGAAGGACACCCCTTAATCTCCCACAGAAACAAAGGATTGGGCATGTTTTTTCAAGCAGTCCATGTCATCCATGGACTGCCTGAAAGACACTGCCTCTCAGAGTTTTTGAGATTTTATCAATACATTTTTTTGTTTGTCACTTTCTCATTACGTTTGTCTTTTTCTCATTACTGCACAGTAAACAGTCATTTATATTAATCATATATTATATACTATGGTTGCTAAATATGTTATAGCCTCTTTAAAGATGTAAAAACCTAACATATTTTATTTTTTTAACTTTTGACATGTTTTATTGAAGACATTATCACTGGAAAAGGTAGCAATAAAACGAGTGTACATTAAATACTGCCATTGAGCTTCAGAATGGATGAGCTGTGATGTATAATCTAAAGTGAACTGCGCTTTGATTTACACAGAATCCATCTGTGGAATGTAAGAAACTACTGACGGATTTACACACAGAGATAAACTTTATTAGAGATAAAGATAGATAGCTGGATTAGTGGCAGTATCTAAATGCTGAACTGTAATAGGCCAAAATAAATTCAGGTGAAAGCTGCTAAGAAGAGCAATATTTTAGTTTAGTCCCCGGATTTACTATGTTTTAATAGAGATTTCTTATCTCTGAAGGATTCCTACTTCACGCTATAGTTTACTCAATGGAAAACTGATTTACCATTATGTTATGCTTGACATAAATCAGCCAAGGAGAAACATCAATTACGGTAGATTAAGTTTCTCTAACCAAAGTAAATAGAACAGATATATAATTACTTTAGTTTTAGTACTGAGTCTCTTGCCATAGAGCTGTAGTTTCAAAAGGATTCTATAAAAATAGTTGAATGGAAATCGATTACTGTTTTTACAGTAAAGCATAGGTATTTTTGGTGATGGGGAATATAATAAGGCTTATAATTATTATAAAGTGGTACTGGATCATGATGTGAACTACTGAACTATTTAGAAAATTCTAAAGGGTTAAAAAGTATTTCTACAATAAAAGCATAATTAACGAACCCATTGGTATATAAAAAAATGGCCTATATAAGTCGATTGGGAATTAGAACCGCAGACAAAGTTGTGCTATAGAGCTTTATTTTTTTTTATTTTTTGCTTTACTGTTTAGCTGCATTGCCCAGGAAGTGCAGACATATTGATTGTAATAAGTAGGGGATTATCTGAGCTGTAAATATTGATGATCTATCATCCAGATAGGTCATTAAAATAAGATTGGTTGGTGTATAACACCAAACCAACCAGCTGTTTCAGGCAGCTGTAGTGCCAGAGACTGTACAGTGCATGAAGCAGAAGACTCTACACAGTGTGTAATTTCTGGCACCTGCTTACTGCAGCTAGGCTTCCATTCATAATTGGACTCGCCACCATCTCACTTCATACAAGGTGGGTATCGGCTGTATAAGCTGTATATTACAGTAGGTACCAGGCCACAATGACCGGGATTAGCAATTATGCTATACCTGGTCCTTTAACCCCTCAGAAGCCATTGACAATAGCGATCACAGTACAAGAGCATCTAGAGGGGGTGTCTCAATTTAGCCTCAGGGGCTTCCTGTGAAGCTTAGCCTGAGGTATGGCTTCATATGAAGTCTTTCAGAATCCCATAGACTGCAATAGTATTCTATCACAGTCTATCAACTATATCACTATATCAAGTGATCTTTAGATGACATGTGATCTTTAGATGGCAATTCTCACAAGGGGACTAAAAAGTACAGTAAAAAAAATAAAATAAAAGGGTTTTGAAAAAAAAACAAAAAAACACAACAACATCACAAAATTAACTAACCAACTAACCCCCTGTCATAATTTTATATATAAAATAAATAAACAAAGATAAACATAATAGATATTGCAGTGTCCAATAATATCTGAACTGTAAAAATATTTTTTTAAAAAATAAATCCTGTGTGGTGGAGGTCATAATGAAAAAAAATGCACAATTCTTCATTGTCAGTCACTTTGCTCCTCCCAAGACATTGAATAAAAAGTGAACTAAAAGTTTTACATACCCAATGATTTTACCAATGAAAACTAGAGTTCGTCTATCAAAACAATAATAAAAACTATAAATATTTGATACTGCTGTAATTGTACTGACCCACAGAATAAGCTTGTCATGTCACTTTTAGTTAACAATGAATACGATAAAAATATTTTTTGCCCATTTTTGAATACCAGATTGCAGGGGCGGATTGGGAACTCAAAGTGGCCCTGGGAAAAAAGGTAGAAGTGGCCCCATATTGTAGGCGGAGCCAAATATGTAGAAGGTGTGGCCAAAAAGGAGGTGGGGCCAGAAAAACCTGTTACTGTATAATATAAAACATGTGGATTCACACCTTTGTATTTGTCAACAACATATACTTTCACTAGAACAGTTCTTACTAAACTAGATAGATGATAGTTGTCCAAATATTCTCACAGCTCAGCTCTGCTCCTATTATTGCAAAAAGTGCAATATTATATGCAAAGTGGTAAATGTAAGACTTGTAAAGTGAAATGTCATCCACTGGGAATAATAATCTACTAAAATGTATCTCTCTATCTACAGTGCCTTCCGAAAGTATTCGGCCCCCTGGAACTTTTCAACCTTTTGCCACATTTCAGGCTTCAAACAAAAAGATATAACATTTTAAATTTTTGGTGAAGAATCAACAACAAGTGGGTCACAGTTGTGAAGTGGAACGAAATTTATTGGATCATTTAAACTTTTTTTGTAATAATAAAACTGAATAGTTGGGCATGCAAAATTATTCGTCCCATTTCCTTTCAGTCCAGAAGTTCATTGAGGATCTCTGAATGATCCAATGTTGTCCTAAATGACTGATGAAGATACATAGAATCAGTCGAACACTTCACAAATCTGGCCTTTATGGAAGAGTGGCAAGAAGAAAGCCATTTCTCAAAGATATCCATAAAAAGTCTCGTTTACATCTTGCCACAAGCCACCTGGGAGACACCAAACATGTGGAAGAAGGGGCTCTGCTCAGATAAAACAAAAATCAGACTTTTTAGAAACAATGTAAAACGATATGTTTGGAGTAAAAGCAACACAGCTCATCACCCTGAACACACCATCCCCACTGTCAAACATGGTGGTGGCAGCATCATGGTTTGGGCCTGCTTTTCATCAGCAGGGTCAGGGAAGATGGTTAAAATTGATGGGAAGATGGATAGAGCCAAATACAGGACCATTCTGGATGAAAACCTGTTGGAGTCTGCAAAAGACCTGAGACTAGGACGGAGATTTATCTTCCAACAAGACAATGATCCCAAACATAAAGCAAAATCTACAATGGAATGGTTCAAAAATAAAGGTATCCAGGTCTTAGAATGGCCACATCAAAGTCCAGACCTGAAGCCAATTGAGAATATGTGGAAAGAGCTGAAAACTGCTGTTCACAAACGCTCTCCATCCAACCTCAAAGAGCTCGAGCTGTTTTGCAAGGAAGAATGGGCAAGAATTTCAGTCTCTAGATGTGCAAAACTGATAGAGACATACCCCAAGCGACTTGCAGCTGTAATCGCAGCAAAAGGTGGAGCAACAAAGTATTAATGCAAGGGGGACGAATAATTTTGCACGCCCCACTTTTCAGTTTTATTATTACCAAAAAAGTTTAAATGATCCAATAAATTTCGTTCCACTTCACAATTGTGACCCACTTGTTGTTGATTCTTCACCAAAAATTTAAAATGTTATATCTTTTTGTTTGAAACCTGAAATGTGGCAAAAGGTTGAAAAGTTCCAGGGGGCCGAAATACTTTCGGAAGGCACTGTAGATAGATAGATACATTTTAGTAGATTATTATTCCCAGTCGATGACATTTCACTTTACAAGTCGTATATTTACCACTTTGCATATAATATTGCACTTTTTGCAATAATAGGAGCAGAGCTGAGCTGTGAGAATATTTGGACATTGGCATGCTCCTCTAGAATGTGAGAATTAGGAAGGGGCCGGTTCAAGCACAACTTAATAGAATCCAGTGTTTACCTATCCTGCCTGCAGTTGTCTGAGATTAAATGAGGTTATCCAGGTCCAGGGAATGTAATTTACAGAGTTGTGTCAGCCTGTCGGGGGTTTTGTGAACTGAATTCCGATGCACAAACCTTTCTTGAAGTCAAGTGTCAAAGTAAGTCATCCAGGCAGCCCAGGGGTGGAGCGACCAGGCCGGCCGGCAGGCTAGTGATGCGAGAGATCTCACACACTGCTGAGCCGACCAGCCCCATTCATAAATCCACTCACACTGTCACAGACAGTGTAGCGCAGCAGGGGCTGTCAGACAGGGACTACTTAACTCGCAGTAAGTCTGGCTGCTGCGCGGCACGTAGCACATCCCCCCCTCCACCTCCTCATGTACTCACAGGTAGCCAACAGCCCAGAAGTGTCAGAGAACAGCGCAGCAGGAGGTATGTGATTTGACGTGCGCTGGCTGAAAGAGTTTAGAAACAATAGCTGGGCTCCCTCCACAGGCCCACTTCACATAAAAAACATGCGGCCCACCGGGAACCGTCCCGGTACATTACATTGCCAATCCGCCCCTGCCAGATTGAATTAAATGGTACCACTAAAAATACAGCTTAAAATAAGACCTTATAAAGGCTGTGTGAATGGAAAAGTAGAAACTTTCTGAGTAGAGATGAGCGAGCACTAAAATGCTCGGGTGCTCTTTATTCGAGTCGAACTTTTCTCGATGCTCGGGTGCTCGTTTCGAATAACGAACCCCATTGAAGTCAATGGGAGACTCGAGCATTTTTTGCAGGGGACCCAAGGCTCTGCCTAGGGAAGGCTGGGTGAAAACCTGGAAACCTCAGAAAATGATGGAAACACCACGGAAATGGACAGGAAAACAGCAGGGGCAGCATGTATGGATGCCTCTGAGGCTGCCTAATCCCACCATTACCCCAAATTCTCAGGCAACAGCCTGGTGGTTACCCTCATGGCAATTGTGCTCACCCAGACAAAGAAAGG
>ONZH01008278.1:0-33041 GCA_900303285.1 Rhinella marina
AGTTCTGGATGAGGCACAACAGAGGGATGTGACACTGATGATGTGTGCATCACACTACATCTCTGTGCCTCCTCAAAGGACTAAGACCTGGCAGATGCCAGCCATCCACGTCACTCTCAGCATAGACATGAGGAAGCTGACTGGCCTGACTACCACCTTGGGGGTCAGCTGGCAGTCTACAACTGCCCTGCGTTGTTTAGTACACCTGACTAGCATGTATACGTCGAATTCCAACGCGTGGGAACGTCACACGAGCACGGTGAACAGGAGTTGTAGCCGCTTGCACAGTCCTGAGGTCGCGGCATCGGTGGTGGACTTGCGAAAATGGGCGCATATGCGCCGCACTTTGGTGAGCAACTCACTGTATTTATTATATTATTATAAAATTTATTATACGCACTTTGCGCAACTGAAACGCAAAACCACAGATCAATACGGTAACTATACGCTGTTAGGTATATGGCACCCTGATGAGATGTATCGTCTATGAAAGCTCACTCAGAATAAACGCACTATATAGAAATATATTTTGCTGCCAATTCTTTTCAGACCTGTCCGAAAAAATTTAATTATACGCACTTTGCGCAACTGAAACGCAAAACCACGGATCAATACGGTAACTATACGCTGTTAGGTATATGGCACCCTGATGAGATGTACCGTCTATGAAAGCTCACTCAGAATAAACGCACTATATAGAAAGATATTTTGCTGGAATTCTTTTCAGACCTGTCCAAACAAATTTATTATACGCACTTTGCGCAACTGAAACGCAAAACCACAGATCAATACAGTAACTATACGCTGTTAGGTATATGGCACCCTGATGAGATGTATCATCTATAAAAGCTCAGTCAGAATAAACGTACTATATAGAAATATATTTTGCTGCAATTCTTTTCAGACCTATCCCAAAAAAAAAAAATGCGCACTTTGCACAACTGAAATGCAAAACCACAGAGCAATGCCACACCGCCAAACGAGGATTGGCCTCATCATCCTTAAAGTACTCCCAAACTAAGGAGTGGCGCATAGTACGGGCTGGAGCGTGACCTGTAGGAGCACTTGGTGAAGTAGTGACTCGGCCCAGGCTTCTCCCTCGTCGCTGCCCTCTGGCTCTCTCAACAGCTTGTGGAGCTGATGTCGCCTCACAGTCTGAACCACTGCTCCAGTTGCCTCATCCACCCAAGTAGGATCTGTCCCCTCATCATCCCCCAGGTCTTCCTTAGACTCCACAGTGACGTCCCTGACAACTACCTCCGACAACAGTGTCTCGTCGTCATCTTCCACCACCTCCTCAGACGCCACTGCTAACTCCCCACTCTCATAACCCGGAGACAGCAAAAGGTCCTGAGAATCAGGGGCATAGCAGCTCGTCCGCTGGCACATCAGGGAAGTGGTGGCTGAAGAGTTCAGGGAAGTGGTGGCTGAAGAGTTCCATGGATAAATTTTGTCCGTGGGACATACCCCTAGAGGGTTCTGGCTGGGGAGAAGGAGGGCGAGTTGGAGGACAGACACCCTGGCTCACAGAAGTCGACTGGCTGGATGAGGGGGCAGACGAAACGTGGCTGGACGTGCTCTCTGCAATCCACTGAACCACCTCCTGTTGTTGTTTAGGGTCTGTCAGAGTTGTAGCACGCTTCCCTACCAACTTCTGGAGTCGACCAGGCACCCTGACCTTACGTGTTTCCACTGTACCCACAGCAGCTGGGACTGAGTCACCAGACACACCACGGTCATCACCGCTGACCACAGCACCACCACGATTCCCACCTCTCCCTCCACGACCACCTCTTCCACCTCTCCCAGCTCTTCCCCCTCTCCCCCTGACTCTGGGGTTCTCCACGTGCACAGTAGCAGTATTATATTATTATAATTGTCAAGGATCAATACGGTATCTATACGCTGTTAGGTATATGGCACCCTGATGAGATGTAGCGTCTATGAGAGCTCAGTCAGAATAAACGCACTATATAGAAAGATATTTTGCTGCAATTCTTTTCAGACCTATCCAAAAAATTTATTATACGCACTTTGCGCAACTTAAACACAAAACCACAGAGTAAATACGGTATCTATACGCTGTTAGGTATATGGCACCCTGATGACATGTATTCCGTATTCACAGCACCGTCTATGACAGCTGAGCTCACTCAGATTAAGGCTCCATTCACACGTCCGCAGAATGTGTCCGCATCCGTTCCGCAAAATTGCAGAACGGATGCGGACCCATTCATTTTCAATGGGGCCGCAAAAGATGCGGACGGCAAACAGTGTGCCGTCCGCATCCGCACTTCCGTTCTGCGGCCCGCAAAAATATAGAACATGTCCTATACTTGTCCGGAGCCACGGACAAGAAAAGGCATCTCTATATAGAGCCGGCCATGTGCGGTCCACAAATGCGGAACGCACATGGCCGGTGCCCGTGTTTTGCGGATCCGCAATTTGCGGACCGCAAAACACACACGGACGTGTGAATGTACCCTTAATGCACTATATAGTTAAATATGCTGGTGCAATTCTTTTCAGACCTATCCCAAAAAAAAAATATGCGCACTTTGCGCAACTTAAACGCAAAACCACAGAGCAATACGGTATCTATACGCTGTTCGGTATATGGCACCCTGATGAGATGTATTCCGTATTCACAGCACCATCTATGACAGCTGAGCTCACTCAGATTAAATGCACTATATAGTTAAATATGCTGGTGCAATTCTTTTCAGACCTATCCCAAAAAAAAATATGCGCACTTTGCACAACTTAAACGCAAAACCACAGAGCAATACGGTATCTATACGCTGTTAGGTATATGGCACCCTGATGAGATGTACCGTCTATGACAGCTGAGCTCACTCAGAATAAACGCACTATATAGAAAGATATTTTGCTGTAATTCTTTTCAGACCTATCCTATCATGCACAGGAATATATCTGTTTAAGATATGTATAGTTTGTGCCTGTGTACCAGCTCTGCACACAAAGGCTGACAGCATACACTGTAGTTTCCTTCAGAGAATCAATTGCTTTTTAACAGACTGTTGTGGCTTTCTTTTCCTACACAGAATACAGGCTGATAGTATATACTGTTTTTCAGAGTAAAGATAGTCTTTAAAAAGACTTTTCTTGCTTCCTAACTCCTAAGTTCTAACTGCCTGCTGCACACACTACACGAGCTAACTCTCCTATGTCTTGTCTGGTCCCCTTCCCAATGCAGAATGAGGCTGAGGCTGCAGTGTTAGGCCAAGGAGCCCTTTTTTAAATAATAAAGTGACTCTGCCCTGAGACAGAGTCACCAGGGATCACTGGACTCAGATCCTGAGTCACCCGAGCAGGGCAACCCAGGAACCAAGCAGCCGGAAAGGCAAGCTCCCGAAGGAGGACAGGGGATGAGCCCCAATGCCCGAAGGCACGTGTGCACAAGCACACAATAATGCGCTCCCGAAGGAGGATAGGGGATGAGCCCCAATGCCCGGTAGGCAAATGCGCACAAGCACTCAATGCGCTCAAGTCTGGGACCAGCACAGGATACCCAGCTCTCAATCGGACCACGTGTGCCGAGTTCCGCGCCTCCCGGAGGAGGTTGAAGCCCAACACACAATGTGGCCTCCAAACACACACACTGGCGCACACTAGGGTTCCGCACCTCCCGAAGGAGGTTGCAGCCCAACACACACAACTCCTGCCTAGACCGCAGACTACACCTAGTGTGCAACCAAGGTCCTAGTCACAAAGCAGAGCGACCGGGTCTCTAGCTTAGCAAAGCAACAACAAGGCACCAGCGCCTGCTGCCAATACTGAGGGGTTTTTATAGTGAAGCAACCAATTAACAGGGCGGTGCTTCCTGTGCAGGACTGGCGGATGTGACATCACCTGTAGCCTCGAAGTATGGGCACATGATCACCTCCTGGCGGAAGTGACATCACAGCAGGGTCAAGGTCGGAGCTTATGACCACTTCCTGTGTCTGAACCAAAACACAGTGTCTTAAAGCGACAGTGTCGTAATTAGACTGCAAGCGCGCGCGTGCACGGCGTCGGTGCCCGCGCCTTACAGTACCCCCCCTCAGGGCCCCCCCTCCTCCTCCAAAAGGCCGCAATCAGATCTGGGGCATTCAAATTATCCTCTGGCTCCCAGGTCCGTTCTTCAGGGCCGAATCCCACCCAGTCCACCAGATAGGATGTGACACCTCGTATAGTCCTAGAGTCAAGGATCTCCCGTACCTCGTACTCGGCCTCAACGGTTTCAGTCTCCTCTTGTAAAGGAGGAGAGAACCTATTCAGCCGTACAGGTTTGAGAAGAGAGACTTGAAAGGAATTTACGACTCTCCATGACAGAGGCAGTTTAATACGATAGGTGACTGGGTTAATTCGGGACAGTACCCGAAAAGGACCGAGAAAACGGGGCGCAAATTTCAAAGACGCCACTCGGAGCCGAATGTATTTTGAGGAAAGCCAGACCAGATCTCCAGGTGCGAACTCCGGACCGCTGGAACGTCTGCGATCAGCATGATGCTTCATTTTGGTCTTGGAAGCAGCCAAGGAGGACTGGGTCTGTTGCCAGACATCTCGCAGATGTGCAGCGAAATCCGCAACAGCGGGCATCTCTGCCGTGACGGGTAAAGGAAGAGGAAGGCGGGGGTGTTGTCCATTCTGGACAAAGAAGGGGGTTTTCCCCACAGCATCGGACACAGAATTATTTACTGCAAACTCTGCCCAGGCCAACAGCTCAGACCAGTTGTCGTGCCTTGCGGAAATAAAATGTCGCAAGTAAATTTGGAGGGATTGGTTGAGTCTTTCTGCCAAGCCATTAGTTTGAGGGTGAAAAGCCGAAGAAAGATCCACATCAACCCCCAGTAGATGGCACAGCTCCCTCCAAAACCTAGCTGCAAACTGAGGACCTCTGTCGGAAATAATTCGCCTCGGTAACCCATGCAACCGAAAGATGTGGCGAAAAAATAATTCCGCCAAGTGAGGCGCAGAAGGCAACCCTGGCAGCGCAACAAAGTGGCATACGTGGGAGAATAGATCAGTAACGATCCAGACCACGGTATTTCCTTCCGAGGAAGGGAGCCCCGTCACGAAGTCCATGGCGATGTCCTGCCAGGGACTCTCAGGGACTTGCAGCGGCATCAACAAGCCCGAAGGTCTCTGGCGGACCGGCTTATTACGGGCACAGCTTTTCTGCAGGAATGATGGGACGAACCTCAGGCTCAGTACCATGGGCATCAAAAGAGCGGGACAAAGCATCCGCTCTGACATTCTTGTCCCCGTTCACAAAGTGTAAAACAAAATTAAAACGAGAAAAGAAAAGAGCCCATCTCGCCTGTCGAGCGTTAAGCCTCTGAGCAGATTGGAGATACAAAAGATTCTTGTGATCGGTGAAGATCACAACGGGAAACCTGGCCCCCTCCAGGAGATGTCTCCACTCCTCTAAAGCCAGTTTGATGGCCAGTAGTTCCCGATCTCCTATGCAATAATTCCGCTCAGCAGGATTAAAGGCCTTGGAGAAAAAGCCACAGGACAGTTTAGTCCCTTTGCCATCCTTTTGGTAGAGAAAAGCTCCAGCCCCTACTGATGACGCATCCACCTCCACGAAGAAGGGGCGTTGGGGGTCTGGGCGATGAATCACTGTGGCCGATAGGAAGGCCTCCTTCAGCGCAATGAAGGCATGCTCCGCCTCCGACGACCATTTACTAGGATTAGCCCCTTTGCGAGTCAATGCAGTGAGAGGGGCCACCAGAGAAGAGAAATGGGGAATGAACTTCCTATAATAATTGGCGAACCCCAGAAACCTCTGGACCGCCTTTAAAGACTGCGGTTTGGGCCAAGCCATGATGGACCTGAATTTATCGGGGTCCATTTGAAGCCCCTGTGCGGAAACTATGTAGCCAAGAAAGGCCAACTGGGTCTTCTCGAACTCGCACTTCTCTAATTTGGCGTACAAATGGTTAATCCGAAGGCGGTGCAACACCTCCTTCACCATGCGCCTGTGGGTAGATAAGTCGCGAGAAAACACCAGAATGTCGTCCAAGTAGACCACCACAGCGGTAGTCAAGAGATCCCTAAATATGTCGTTCAGGAAGTCCTGAAACACCGCTGGGGCATTACAGAGGCCAAAGGGCATAACCAGGTATTCATAATGACCATCTCTGGTGTTAAATGCGGTTTTCCACTCATCACCCTCCCGAATACGGATCAGGTTATATGCCCCGCGCAGGTCTAGTTTGGAAAAGACCGTTGCGCCCTGAAACCGATCAAATAATTCGGAGATGAGAGGAAGCGGGTATTTATTT
This sequence comes from Rhinella marina, assembly GCA_900303285.1. NCBI lineage: Eukaryota > Metazoa > Chordata > Amphibia > Anura > Bufonidae > Rhinella > Rhinella marina. The sequence goes on from ONZH01008278.1 coordinate 6,294, forward strand.
TTTACGGTGATGTCGTTAAGACCCCTATAGTCAATACACGGTCGCAAGGACCCATCTTTTTTAGAAACGAAAAAGAAACCAGCCCCAGCAGGGGAACTGGATTTTCGTATGAACCCCTTCTCAAGGTTCTCTTTAATATAGGCTGACATAGCTTCGGTCTCCGGTACAGACAGAGGGTACACTCTACCACGGGGCGGAGTAGACCCCGGTACCAACTCGATGGCACAGTCGTAGGGACGATGTATGGGTAGAGTGTCTGCCCCCTTCTTACAGAAGACGTCAGCAAAAGCCGCGTATTGCGCAGGTAACCCCTGAAGCTCAGCTGGAAGGGGCGGTGTCTCTACAGAGATCACCCTCGTCATGCACTTGTCCTGACAGTAAGGACCCCACTGTTTGACCTCACCGGTGGTCCAATCCAGTGTGGGAGCGTGTCGTCTCAGCCATGGAAGGCCCAAGAGGATTGGGTCCACAGACTGAGGTAATACTAGGAGTGAAATGGTCTCCTTATGTAAGGCTCCTATCTGGATCTCGACAGGAACTGTGCGGTGTGTGATGCACCTGCCTAATTTGGAACCGTCCACCACAGTGATGTTCATACTGGTGGCCAGAGGTTTGATAGCAATTCCGAGCTTCTGGGTCCACTTACGTGAAATAAAATTACCAGAAGCACCGGAATCAATAAAGGCTCTGGATGGCGTGATCTTACCATCTACCCTGATAAAGACGGGAAGTGTGTTTTTTGTGGAGGTTTGTACGATCTCACCTAGGGGAATACCTCCCACTGACCCTAGGTGCGCCCGTTTCCCGACTTCTGAGAACAATGGGGAGCAATGTGGCCTGGTTTTTTACAAGAATAGCAAACCACCCCAGACCTGCGGGGACCGAGTCTGTCTATCTCCATAGGTTCTTCAGGTGGAACCACAGGCCTGGAAAATACCGGAGCTAGCCGACCCCGTCTCCGCTCAGTAGCTTGCTCGAGACGGCGTTCGGACAGACGGCGGTCAATCCTAATGGCCAGATCGATGAGACCACGAAGAGTACCTGGTCTCTCTCTACCTGCCAGCTCGTCTTTGATGGATGGACTTAAGCCGGCGGAGAAAATTGCTAGCAAGGGAGCATCTTGCCATGCCAACTCGGACGCCAGGGTTCGGAAACGGATGGCGTATTGTGAAACCGAGTCCGTTCCTGGCGTAGCTCCAGAAGACAGGAGCTGGTGGTAACCAGAGGATCAGGTCCCTGAAATACCTCCCTAAAGCAGGACAAAAAGAGGGGTAGGGAGCCCACACAAGGATCACCTCTCTCCCATAGAGGGGTAGCCCAAGCCAGTGCCTGCCCAGACAAGAGGGATATTATGAATGCCACTTTGGTGTGGTCATCCAAAAAACTGTCCGGGTTCAACTGAAAGTGGATCAGGCACTGACTTAAGAATCCCCGACACTCCTGCTGTTCCCCACGGAAACGTTCGGGCAGAGGTAACTTAGGCGGTCGGTGAATCGCCACGGAGCCTTGCGGACATACCGAAGCAGCAGCGGAGTGGGAAGTAGCAGCAGCTTGCTGCTCCACGGCCTGCAACCGTCCGTATAAGGTGGACAGCAATTCCGTGCTAGACGCCGAGATGGCGGCAGCGCGTTGCTCCATCTCCTGCATGCGTTGTTCCCATTGCTTGACGTACGCCTGCATGGAGGGAGTCAGAGACATAGCACCGGCGGATCCCTGGCCGGTGCCTACTGTTAGGCCAAGGAGCCCTTTTTTAAATAATAAAGTGACTCTGCCCTGAGACAGAGTCACCGGGGATCACTGGACTCAGATCCTGAGTCACCCGAGCAGGGCAACCCAGGAACCAAGCAGCCGGAAAGGCAAGCTCCCGAAGGAGGACAGGGGATGAGCCCCAATGCCCGAAGGCACGTGTGCACAAGCACACAATAATGCGCTCCCGAAGGAGGATAGGGGATGAGCCCCAATGCCCGGTAGGCAAATGCGCACAAGCACTCAATGCGCTCAAGTCTGGGACCAGCACAGGATACCCAGCTCTCAATCGGACCACGTGTGCCGAGTTCCGCGCCTCCCGGAGGAGGTTGAAGCCCAACACACAATGTGGCCTCCAAACACACACACTAGCGCACACTAGGGTTCCGCGCCTCCCGAAGGAGGTTGCAGCCCAACACACACAACTCCTGTCTAGACCGCAGACTACACCTAGTGTGCAACCAAGGTCCTAGTCACAAAGCAGAGCAACCGGGTCTCTAGCTTAGCAAAGCAACAACAAGGCACCGGCGCCTGCTGCCAATACTGAGGGGTTTTTATAGTGAAGCAACCAATTAACAGGGCGGTGCTTCCTGTGCAGGACTGGCGGATGTGACATCACCTGTAGCCTCGAAGTATGGGCACATTATCACCTCCTGGCGGAAGTGACATCACAGGCAGGGTCAAGGTCGGAGCTTATGACCACTTCCTGTGTCTGAACAAAAACACAGTGTCTTAAAGCGACAGTGTCGTAATTAGACTGCAAGCGCGCGCGTGCACGGCGTCGGTGCCCGCGCCTTACATGCAGATCCTAGACTCCCTACCATAGGTCAATTTTGGTCACATGTCACTGCCAGCCAATCAGTGCTGGGGAGACATAGGGGCTATTACATCACAGCAGGCGTTCCCACAGGCTTACCTTTGCTGCTGATTGGCTGAAACAACTGGGCATTTCACGCGGGCAGTGACGCACGGATAGTCACGAGTCCGCGCTGCCTCGTGATGCCGAGCCGAGCCGAAGCGGGCAATATTCGAGCGAATCCCGAATCTTGCCGCTTCGGCTCGCTCATCACTAATTATTATACTTCTGTGTTGGGGTGCAAAGATGGTGCATTGCACCCGCAAAAATTCGCTATAGTTCATCCACAGAATAAATAGCCAGATGAAATTCCTAACACTGTCCCTCACTTCAGCTTCCTGCTTCCTGTTCCTGCACTACTTAGAGCTGATAGGCGGTGCTACATGTCATCCAGCTTGTATAGAGGCTGGGTCACATGATACACTGGCCAATCACAGCCATGCCATTACTAGGCATGGCTATGATGGTGTCGCGGACATTCCTATGACAGGAGGTCTGTCAGATTGGCAACACGTGGTGTAATCTGACATGTTTTCCCTTTTTGTTGTTGATTTTTACCTCAGGTGTTTCTGGTGTGGTAATTGTCCCTCCCCTATTTATTGCTTCTTCTCCCACTATTCCTTGTGGTTTATAGCTTCAGTGTTGTGGTGGTGAGCAGCAGTTTGGTTTCAGCTGAGATTCTGGAGCCTCCATTTCTTCATTGAAAGATAAGTTTCCTTTTCCCTCCTGTTGTTTTGTTATTAGGCCTTAGGGAGACTCCTGTCCATCCTTCCAGGGTCCTATAGGGTCAGTTTGGTGTTTAGGTTCCTGTGTTTGAACTTGCCTACATTTGAGGCCTGTTCATACTGGTAGATAGACAGGATTTGAGCCAGGGTTTCCTGTAGGAGGTGTCCATCTTCCTTCCTTAGTTTCTAGGCCTAATCTCCTTTCCCTCCTACACTCGGTTTGGTTCCCCCCCTCCCCCCACACACCTGCGCATGACAGATGGCTTCTAAGTGCCCACAGATTAAAAGCTTGTTGATTGGCTGCCCTGCATTCATCCTGGATGCCTGACCACCGAACTCGAACCCAAACTTTTATGGCAAAGTTCAGGTTAGGGTCCAGGTACCCAAACTTTGCAGTCCGGATTTGCTTAACACTAGTTGTGACCTAAATAGGTTGCATGTGTGTCAGCCTAAATATGTCAGCTGCTTTATGCTCACCTAGTTACTAATTTATTATGGGCAGTTGCTATACAACTACCTTGTATCTGAATCTTGGTATGATTCTCACCTAGCTTCACCTGGTTGATTAAGATGGAGTTGGTGATTGTTTCGCCTTTATAGATCCAGGGCTAATTCTATTCTGGTCTTCAGATATAGCATTTACTAGGTGCATTCCCTTCTAGATATTCTTATCTTAGTTCTAATCTAATGTGTTTTCTGTGTATTCTGGGATTTATACTTCCACAGTCTTTCTTTCTGTGTTTGAGATTTGTTTTTTGCTGTGTTGTTGTATAGTTCAAGCTTATTTGCTTCACTGAATTCAGATAGGTACAGTTCAGCTTTCTGTACATTATCATTTATCTGCTATCTACTCATTTGCCATATACCTGACATAAACTTTGTTGCTTTATCATTTCCTTTTTCCATGACCAGCAGCTTTCATTCATGACTTCCACCAGTGAGTTTGTTTATGAATCTTGTTTTGATGTGTTCATACGTGCTTTATATATGTTGTATTTGTGACTGTCTAGCTGTTCGTCAGTTCAGTCCCATTGTAAATCCTAGGGGTATCTGAGTGTCAAAAATCATTGTTGGGAAGGATATTCCTAGACATGAGAGCGAATATGCTTATTGTGCCTCTGGAATACAGGTGTAATGGCCAGGAAGAGTAAGGTGGCATTAAAAGACTGCAACCAATAAGCTTACTTTACTTTAAGAGACTTGTAAAAATGTTTTGAAGCACCCTTTCCTTGAAGTTCCATGTCTTTCTGTGGCTTGTCAGAATACATACTAAACAGTAAAGTTTTGTGTTCTGCAAAATAATTCATATGCATCTTATCTTCATACAACCCAAAGAATTCATAGAGTGTGTCATTCTTCACCCATACACACACTTTACAGTGGATCCTATGGGCATCTCGTCAACAAATAAACATTCACGACTGTGGACAGATAAAGAGAGGCATTATGTTTTTTGAGTGGATTACATTTTTCACGGTCTAGATTTCATGAGGTATGCTTTCTATGACATAGTATTCTGCCATAGTTGGGACCACTTAAATGACAAATTAACATAAATCCTATCTTCTCAATTATACAACCTGAAGATAGAGAAGGGTGAGTATTAAAATGAGGAAACATTTGGAGAAATACATATCAACAAGAATATAATAATAATATAACAAGTTCTCAGTGCCTGTAAATGAATAATACTCCAGAGTAGGATGTATGGATGATTAGTTAGATTCTGGTTCAACATTGTACTTGAGACCCATGTTGGATTATCAGAATTTCTGGATTATTGGATTATAAAATGTCATTATCATTTTTTTGTAACTGGTGTTAACAGCAGTGCTCAACAGCAGAAAATATCCTTTAGAGGATAAACCACAAAAATAAGAATGAATATCTGTAGCCATCTGAACAAGATTCTAGAACAAATAAATAATCCTGTCTGTGCACTTTCCTATGGTCCACAGTGTGGTGCCCGGCTCTTCCTTTATTGTTACTACTGATAAATACAATCAATCTTTCCCCTGATTTGTCAGAATATCTCTTCTGTACAATCTAGATTAATGAACACTGGTAAACAGTGATATATACTGTGAGGATTACATCTATGTGAGAGCTAGTACAGAGAGGATACACAGAAAAATCCACCAATCATATCCAGGGGTGGATTAAGGATCCCATGGGCCCTGGGCAGTTTATAATGCATGGGCCCCTGCCCCGCCCCCCACACACTTCACCCCTTCCCCGCCCCCACACGCTCCACCCCTGCCCCTGGAGAACTTATATAATATGCTGCATCTATAGGTAATGAACCCTAAGGGCTATCTTTAAAAAGATTACTCACCAAGGCCTTATGCCGTGTTTTTACCATATTGAGGCAGCATAAGGCCTTGCTGGGTAACCTATTTAACCCTATGCTGCATCAATAACTAATATAGCCTAAGGGCTATCTTTAGATACAAGCAGCATAGGGTTAAAAAGGTTACTCACCAAGGCCTTTTGCTGCCTCAATATGGTAAAAACACAGCATAAGGCCTTGCTGGGTAACCATTTTAACCCTATCCTGCTTGTATGTAAAGATAGCCTTCAGGTTATATTAGTTATTGATGCAGCATAGGGTTAAATAGGTTACCCAGCAAGGCCTTATGTTGTGTTTTTACCATATTGAGGCAGCAAAAGGCCTTGGTGAGTAACCTTTTTAACCCTATGCTGCTTGTAGGGTAGGGGTCAGGGGCCAGTACTAGGGTTAGGGGTCAGGCAGGGCTAGTATTAGGGGTTCAGGGGCCTGTATTAGGGTTGTGGTCAATGCAGGGTCAGTATTGAGGGTTAGAGGCCAGGGTTAGTGGTAAGGCAGGGGCCAGGGCCAGTATTGGGGGTCTGAAATAGGGAGGCAGGGGCTAGTATAAGGTTTAGGGCAGCATGTGGGAGGGCAGTTTATACTCACTTGTCCTGGCGCAGTCCGCGTGGTCCCACGATGCAGACCCAGCCTCTTCTGGCGGGTCTGCTCCTGAGGAAATTCGCAGGTCACATCATACTTTTTTTTTTTTTGGCCACAAGATTCTTCCGGCGGGGTGCCGCCCCCCCGCAACCCGCCGCCCTAAGCACCGTGCCCCTGGGGCCTAGGCTAGTTACTAATACGGCCCTGGGTGCCGCCGCGCCGCTAGTCTGACTCCTAATGTGATTATAATGGGGGCAATCCGGGTTGTGCCCCCCCAGGAGGCTGGGCCCCGGGCGGTTGCCCAGTTTGCCCTCATTATAATCCGCCTATGATCATATCTTCAAAGATTTGAGACATTTCATATTTGTAGAAATCACACCTATAACTTTTACTCTGGCTGGATGCACGTCACTTTTCCAATACTAGGGTCTGTGTGAAGAAGAGATGCAGCTTTTCTCTTATTTTTTCAGCTTTTATAAACCATAAACCATAGCTTCCATTTGCGTCACCTCAGTAGTACTTTTCAATCCACTTTTACAAACTGATGTTCACTGCACAAATGACTAAATACTGGTGCAAATGGTTAACAAGTTGCAAAACAGATAAGACACTGCTGCAAAATAAAATGTACCAATAAGCAGGTACAAATTTATATGTGGGCTATTGACCTCAAGACAATTAAGAAACACTTGGTGAGATTTTTCATTGCTGTATTAAATTTACACAGCTTAAAAGTAGATCAGGCGGGCAGAAGATGTGTCAAATTTTTTACAGTGCTTTCACTGTGCAACAGGTTTGGCTCAATGCCCTAAACATACAAAACAGAATATCTCACGACTCACCCACAGGGTCACTCAGAGGGAGGGAACAAGGGACAGGCAATGAAACAATCTATCCAACAGTCCATGTTAAACACTTTAATGTTCCTTATGCCACCTCTTCATTCATATACTTTAGACCAATGTTTGTCACACAATTTCAGTATTATTTAGGCAACTGATCTCTGCTTTTCTAGTAGCACTTTTCCAAAATTGTCTCATGAGGCACAACAAGTGACTAAAGCACAAAGTAAACACGTTGAATGGCATGTACACCAGGTTTTTTCTGCAAATTACCACAAATCCTTGATTATCTTTTTCATTTAATTGCTTCACTCCATTTTGACATTACATTAATTGGGTAATGGCTTGATGAATCATGTGTTCATGCTCACTGCAAGGAATTAAATAGAAACTGGCAGTAGCCAATGAAGCAGGACGTTTTTAGAATTTTATTTAATCCTTACCTCTTTAACAATTCCTTTGGCATAATGGAAAATGGTTTATCTGCAATATTAATTTTGCAATAAATTAAAAAATATACCTGTGTATCTTACTCTTATTGGGGGCATTACTGCATCTGACCGTGAAGTTCAAAGTTATTTTACCACAATTACATTGTTATACCCTTGATATTGAATGCATAGTTCAAAGAAATGTTACCAAAAACATATTTTTGTCATTCATGTAATTGAATGCATTACTGCATCAGACCGTGTAGTTTAAAGACATTTTACAACAAAAATTGCACTGTTATACCAATAGTATTAAATGCTTAGTTCAAAAACATTTTTCAGCAAACACTGCATGTTTATAATCCATGTTATTGAATGTATTACTGCATCAGGCCGTGTAGTTGAAAGATTGTTATACCAGTGATATTGTGCTCATAGTTCAAAGATATTTTACTGCAAAGATTGAATATGCAGAATGTGCGTGTACCTGCCGTCTGGTAGTTTTTTGCCATAGTGCTGGAAGACTAAAGCATGGCCACGTGCAAGATCTGCGGGATTAAAATAACCCTTGGGTGTTCAAACACCATGGGTAACACAACTCTATTGCAGCACGTGATCCAGTGGGAAAATAGAAGTGGCCACCAGCTAGTGCCTCAAGAGTTTCCTCATCCCAGTCTCCTTTGAGGCTGCCAGGCCCTATCCACATGCAGTACAGTGTCTTTGTAATCATCATCATCATCATCCTTTACTGCTTCCTCCTCACCGACTCCTCTTACTCCGATCCACCCTCCGTCATTAATAATGAAATGTGTGGACAAAAAACAATTCTACAAGCCCAGTGTTTCACTGGTGCACAAGCTTAACTCTCACCTAGCCAAGTTGCTGGCGGTGCAGTCATTGCCTCACTACTTACCTAGCTTCTTTCTCCAAAAAAGGTATCCTGCATACTGTCACATAGTGGAGAACATGGGCTGCTCTTTGCAATTCTCACTGTGTAGCAAGGTGCACACCATGATGGACAACTGGAAAAGGGACTGTACATGTCATTCACAGCCCACTGGTTTCTTTTTATGGAGAGGCAGCACCATAGCGAGAAGGCCAGGTCCTGTTTATACCTCCACTGCCGCGCCCCTCCACTTTGATTGATGGGACCAAATGTGATGACTTTTTCACTGCCTGGCACTGTCAATCAAAGTGGAGAATCTGCGGCAGTTACAGAGAGAGCAGAGCCTCTGGGTGTGACAGCAATGCTGCCATTTCTCATTTAGACCCATTTGCATACACTAAAACATTTTTTTTAGTGTAGGCTCATAGGAACATGGGGCCAACACAGATGTCTTTAGCTGCCAAGTGAACATGCATCAGGTCAGCCAGTTTCATAAGTGCAAATCTGTGGAAATATATCCTTTAAAGCAACAAAGATCCTGATGGCTGTCACCTCGCAAAATCCAACTAAGCCAGGTCGTTAGTGACAATGGCAGGAGTTTTGTGGCCTTGCTGTGCTTGCGGGAAAAAACACACTTTCTCTGCATAGCACACATGATAAATTAAGTCTTACAAAGTTTTTCAAAACGTACACTGGCTTGCAGAGGGTGCTGGCCATGTGGAGGAGACTGTCCTCACATATCAGACATTCTTATGTGGCAAGGAACGCTCTCCTGGACTTGCAGCGGCCGAATGGCACCGCTTGATCCACAACTCCCTGCAATTTCACCTAACAGATACTAGAACTTCTGTCCAAGCAGTATAAAGCCATATATGACTTTGTCATGCACCATGCCACCTCAGCAGGGAAAATGTGATGTCAGTAGCGACAATTGACGTATCAACAATATTTATCTTATAGCAGTCACTCATACTGATGCAACAAAGGACAGTGGAAGAAGAACAGCTTACACATCTTGCTGGCAGTCCTTTAACTGTTGGGGATTGACATGGAAAAAGTTCCATGGAGGAAGAAATGGAGGATGAGACGCTGCCAATGGAGGAAAGGATCATGAGGAGGAAGAGTTACTTGTGCAAGAGCACAAGGCTACTACTGCTGATGATGACTGAGTGCTGTGTATGATGTATGCAGTGTTCCTCAGCATTCAGCGAGCACACTCCTGACACCAGTATATCTGACTAGGAGGCTCCTCAACTACCCATGTCAGCCAGTTTCCGCTACCACAAGCAGCAGAAGCCTCAGCATGCAGTTCAGTATCATCATGATGGAGAAATTTTTCTATGTGCCCCTGCACCAAGACAGCAAATGGAGACATACTGCCTGAACACCCACGTTTGGACCTACCTGAACTCTGGCTTTTCTCTGCCACATAAAATGTACTCTGACCCCATGGACTTCTGAGCAGCCAGATTGGAACAATGGCAGGAACTGACCCAGTATGCATTCTCTGTGCTGGGTTTTTCCCAGCCTCCAGTGTCATCTGATTATTTCATTACTCTTAATGCCACTACCATTACTGCTACACAGCTATCACTACTCTTACAACTAGCCCTAAATAGTTGCATACACATCTACTGTCTTGTCTGTTCCATGTTCGACTGTTACTGCTGTGGCTACTATTGCAGTGACATGCCACTGTTAACTTACCTTTTCCACATCCACATTGTACTGCTGCTGCTCCAAATTAAAAGTGAGAATTTTTCCAAGCTCATTCAGAAAAAGCCACTGTCCTCCGTACGGCATGATTTTTGGACACTTGTGCAGAACAAGGCACTGTTGCTCATGACACTAATGTGTGTGTCCCTGTTAAGGCATAATTGTTGGAAACTTGTTCGAACACTATAAGCCCCCAATAAGGCAGCACTGTACTATCTATCTATATCTGTCTATCTATCTATCTATCTATCTATCTATCTATCTATCTATCATCTACATTTCCATCTGAATAGATGTCCTGCACATTGAATCGTGCACATGTTGTACCATATAGCAATGTTTTAAATGAGGATTTCTTTTTAATGCAGTTTTACAAAACCATTGAAATAGAAGTTGTAAAAGTGAGCAATATGCAGCGCAGGACAGGCTGTATTCGCAATGAATTGTCAGGAGAGCACTGTGTAGGACTTTTGTAGTCTTGTCACTTTGATGAATGTCTTGATAGCATCAGGTTTCAAAAGCAAAGCAACTCCAGTTTTTTTCTATTGCGTTCCGACACTTAAATGCCATCTGCAGCAGTATTTGTCAGCATCAGAAGCTTTCATTTCTCTGAAGAGCAGAGTGCATAGCTTGGGATGTGATTCAACCTTCGAGAACACAAATGTGTTACATTAATAAAAGAGAATTAAACTGGGAAATTTGCAAAAATGTCAGTGTCTGCGTGAAGGAAATTGTCAGCCACAGAAGTGATGGATGAAAGCTGAAACCTTCTTTTCTCCTGCAGCATCACCTTAAGGTTCACTATCCCTTCAGGTAAATGGAAAGTCCCTAATGACTGATGATTTGCAGGTTACAGAAGAAGAAAAAAACACAATGAAATATCTCTGCTTTCTAGATAACACAAGTCAATGAGAACATGCAGGTTAATAATGAAGATAAATGGTAACAATATTTGAGCAAAAAAATATTATGGCCTTGGTTTCCCAGGACTACAGACTCTCAACAAAGTTTTTATTCTAAGAGAATATTATATTGCGTGCTTGAATACAAAGGTGGCGTTTATATCACTGTATTCTTTTCCACTATTAATTACAGAGCACCATCTTATCTGTCCACAGGCTGTGTGTGGCATTGCAGCTCATTCACTTTAACACAGCTGTACTGTAATACCACACACACAACACAACCAATGGATAGGAGTGGCACTGTTTCTGGAAGAAATCAGCCATGTTTTTCAAATCTTGAACAAACCTTTCAAATAATTTAATTCTGATTACTTGAAGTTACCACTAGGGGAGCACACTTCATACAGATCCAAATAGAAATCAACAAGGTTAGTGACTGCTGTCTAAATCTGTAGCAAAATGTATTAATAATTTATGAAGTTGCCCCATCAAATTTAGGGGTATTGCTAGGACATGCCATTACTGTTGGGGTCTGCTTGGCTGGACTCCCATCAATCCTTCACTCATTTTCCCTGCACAGATGCCCTTGTTTTGTTGCTGTGTAGAAAAGTGCAAAACATCCTGATTATTATTTTTTTTAAATATTCCTCTAACCCCTTAGGTTAGGTTCCTATAAATAACCATGTCTGGTCAGATATAATACATGAAGATCTTGGATATAACTCATTGTATGGGTGTGTGTCCATTTTGTCCATCAACATACCACTCCCTCATTTCAACTTTTCTTGAGCAATTAGGCTAGTTAGTTCATATAGTGCATGGCTTGATCTGCATTACCCCTGACTTTCAACACTTGCCTTTGACCTTGTTTGCTTGGATTATCGTATTGCATGGACTCGGCCAGCCCTGACTTTCAGTTTAGATTATTGTATTGCACTGACTCTGCCAACCATGGCCTTCTGCTTGGATTATTATATTGCATAGCCACTGCCAGCCCTTACATTTACTTGACTGACAACACATTTTTACTCCCTGATTTTTCTACTACAAATGATTTTCTTCACAATCTACCATTTCCACAGAAGAGATGCCTACCTACATCTGTTGCAACTAGGGATGAGCGAACCGAACCGTAACGAACCAGATTCGTTACAAACTTTCCCAAAAGTTCGGTTCGTCACCGAACCGAATTTTGAGGAAGTTCGTAACGAATCTGGTTAAAATAACGGCGACGCAAAATATACGCATATTTATTGAGAATGTACGCTAATGCGTATGCTAATGCATATTAATTCATAAAATGCGTACACATTAGCGAACTTTCTCAAATATGCGTATATTTAGGGTATGGAATATGCCATATTCCATACCCTAAATATACGCATATTTGAGAATGTTCACTAATGTGTACACGCATTGGCGTACGCATTAGTGTACATTCTCAAATATGCGTATATTTTGTGTCGCCGTTATTTTGAGCGAACCGAACTGTTTTTTAACAGATTTGTGACGAATCTGGTAAAAAAAAAAAAAACGGTGACGCAAAACTACTTTTTTCACAGAATAGACCAAGATACAAGGGATTATTACTCCTATAATCCCTTGTATCCTGGTTTTCTGTGAAAAACAAGATGTGTGACGTCACCCACACAGCTCCGGAAGTGCCTGAGCGTGCCGACATTTTGTCAATTTGTCAATTTTTGACATTTTGTCTATTTGTCAAATTTGATATTTTGTCAATTTGTAAAGCGAGTGCCAGTGAGGTGTCCATTTCATGAAAAGTGGACACGTATTTCTGGATAATGGAACTGGCATAAAGCCTTCTTGAATCTGTGCCTTTTTAAATGTCCTTTCTTCACCTCATGGATTCTGTGGGTGAGGTTGTCTGTCTATTTAACCATATCCGTATCCTACTAGACTAGCTGTAATGTTAGAGGGTTTTTTTTAACGTTGACTGTCCTGTGCTGAACTCTACATCAACATTTTGTCATGTATAAAAAGTGATTTTTACAAGCGTGCATATTCTTAGCTTCCAACTTCAGTTCTCTGTACTAGGCCCTTCTGGGTCCAAAAGAATACTGCTCCTACTAATGCCCCCACCGTCAATTGTCTATTTGGAAACATACTGGGTGCAATCAAGTGCTGCCTCCTCCTCCTCCTCCTCAACTTGTCTCTTCTTAACCCTACTGGTTCACCACCAGGCCATCAAAAAAAATGTTTTCAATGGTCTGTTCACCACCAGGCCTTCTACCATAATGTTTTCAAGGGTCTGTTCACCACCGGTCCCTCAAAAATAATGTTTTCAAGGGTCTGTTCACCACCAGGCCTTCTACAATAATGTTTTCAAGGGTCTGTTCACCACCAGTCCCTCAAAAATAATGTTTTAGGGTCTGTTCACCACCAGGTCTTCAACCATAATGTTTTCAAGGGTCTGTTCACCAGCAGGCACTCAATCATAATGTCATAATGTCATAATAATCATAATGACCCTTTCCCCCTCCAGGGCCCTCTAAGGTGATTTTCCTTTATGTCCCAGTGGTAGGAGTGCCAAGGGGTATTTAGGCCACTCAAGTCTTTGGTGGGATTGTCACGGTGTTCCTACCTCGTGAGACGGACAGGCCCCAGGCGGTGGCTCCGGCTGCAATAAATTACTACTAGTAGTAATTGAGGGTCGTCAGGTGGGAATGATGCGCAGACTTGTGGGAATGGTCCAACGTAGTTTTATTAACTTATCTTTGAATAAGGTTCATCCTTCAACTTGGTGTCCAGCAAGTGCAGCTTATTGCTTATACTTGGCAGATGCTTGGAAATTCAGGTGTCAGGCTTCCTGTTCTAAACTGAGGTTACCTCTTAAGTCTGGCTTCCCTTGAGAGTATTATTGTTGTGCCTTATTGCAAGCTATATTACTCTGTCTTTAGGGTACAGCAGAGCTGAAGGTGCTCTGCTGTCCTGCACATGTCCTCCCTGATCAGGGTACAGGGGACAACTCTCTGACTAAACTGTCATTTCCTTCTCACTGCAGGAAGTTGGAAGAGCTTAACTTCTCTCCAGCAGAGGGGGTCACAATGGACTAAGGAATGTACCATTCTGGTAAAACTACATCTGAATCTGCCATAGTATTTACTGACACCTGCTGGTACACCAGGTACATTACATGAGAAACAGTTGCATAACATGGAATATAATACATATTAATGCTGATGATGACATCAATGCACAGAATTACATTTCTAGAGTAGCACACAGATAGAAGCTGGTTACGCAGAGTTGTAACACTACTCTGGGGTGTTACATTCCCCCTTACTTAAAGTCAAGCCGTCCTTGGCTTGTGCTTAGGATTAGCATACAGGATTAGGATATAGAAAAGCTTACAGGGAATCCAATGAATACAAGGTGCTGCATGAAATAGATACATATAAATGGCATAACATACATAAATACACAATTGAGCTACTATGCTGGTACGTTCCTGCCTTGTGAATAGGGTGTCCGATCTCTGTTATCCCCTCTCAGCAGACGAACAACCTATGTAAACTGCACTAAGCAACCATTTCGGACTGACTCAGAATATTTCGGCCATAAAATACCAAAGAAAGCATGGGGGTGTCTTCACTCTGTAATCCCACCATTGTGAAATGATAAGCCCGCAAACGGAAGGGTGGCCTTATTCTGTAATCCCTTCCAAGCACCAAAGCCTGATAATGCTTTACGCTTTGTCACCTTGATGTCTATCTGTAGCTGCAAGTTATTTTCCTGGAGGCGGTGCTCGAGGCCTCAGGACACAGTGAACTAGGAGGAGGAATCTGCCAGTCCTGCCATAGTTCCAATGAGAGAATTAAGATCTCTCTAAACACACACATAAAGGACAATGAACTAGGAGTGGGGGGGGGGGCTGCCCGTCCTTCCATAGTTCCAAGGAGAGACTATTCTCTCCGGACACATCTATAGCAGCGAGGATAACCCTGAAGGAATAAAGAGAAAACTGCTTGTGGCTCTGACACCTGGCTACCATGAACCGTTAGTGTGAAACGCCCTCAGAGGCAGCATATATATCTGAGGTAGAGACAAGTAAGGTGCTATTTATCTGGCTAAGTGCGTGACCATACATTAAAGTGCATTTAGGACACATTGTGGTACCTGCAAAGAAACACACACAATGGGCAATATTCTTGAACGTTGCTGAAATATAAAAACATTAGTGCAAACGTTTAAGTACAAATATAATAAAGGCATAATATAGGATATCTGTGGTTACATTCAAGTCCATCTTTTCTTCTTCTTTGGCTTGGAACAGGAACAAAGTCCCAAATTCGACTTGAAATTTGTAATCCACATGGGTAATAAAATAGGTTATAAATAGCAGAAAAGGTTTCTTGACAAACCCTTTTAAAAGTGATTTCCCAACAACCTGAAAAGGGGGGAAAAAGGATGTGGTGCACAAACATGGCGCAACTTGGATTATTGCAGATGGGGGGAGTCCAGCCACACGTGTCCTTCCAGATGAGGCCAAAACAGGGCAATATAAACAACTAAAACACAGCCAATCAGGTTCTCACCCTTTCAGGCTCAGTCCACGGGGTGGCTCCCATTAGTCCTGGAGTTATTTGGCAGTACTTGAGTGCAGGCTCCCACTATTGGAAGGCCTGCCAGTCCTCCTCGCTAATACTCGAGCTGAAGGACATTAGAGGGTGCTCCTGCCTCTGATAAGCTGCCCGATAAGCGGCAGCCATTCCCCGCCGTCCTCTCAGTGATGGGACCAGTTTGGGGGTCCTGCATGCTGATGCGGAAGCCTCTCCTACCTTCGCCTCCTGGCCGGATCCTCTTGCCGGTACGACGGGGGTCAGACACTCCGGCTGTAGGGGTTCTTGTAGGGGTCTCCCATGGGCGGCGCTCATGGCGGCTTCGATTTGCCAGGGTACTCTGGCATGTACCACAGTGGGCTGAAAGTTGAAGGTGGCGGTGACCAACTCTCCCACCTGCATTGTAGGTGGAGGCAGTAGACCTGGGATCAGGGGTTCCGGCTGATGGGTAGGCTTTTCTTTTGCCTGCGGGGCATCAGCAGCAGGTAAGCGATACGGCTCCGTGCTGTCCGCTGACTCTTCTTCCCACCGTTCCGGGGGCCAGGCAGGCCTCGCTGGACAGGTCAATACCTTCACACCTGTTGCAAACGGCCCCTGGAGGGACTTCATCGGGGTATAGATCACATAGTCCCCGGATGTAAATTATGACGACTCAGAGGTAGATATGTCCTCTTCACCGACCTGCGATTCACGTAGAATTCCTCGGCGGTTTCTTCATCAGTGATAAAACCTACGCCTCTCTCCACGCTGAACCATAGCATGGTGCCCCGTCTTCTCTCCAGTACGGGATCTCCGGTACAGGGGGTGTTCTAAGACCTGCACCACCCACTCCTCCACGCGTCTCTTGTATTCCCAGAGGGTGAGGGCTTTTGCGGTCACTGCTTCGGGAACCATGGGGTTCTGCCTCAGCGAATAATCTCTCTTCCGGGGCGGCGGAGCGGGAGCTACAGCCGCTTCCACCGCACCAGCCAGCGCGGCGGGTGTCTCTTGCGGCTTCTTGGGCCGGGAGTCCCGGTTCCATTGTTCCCAATATATTTCTTCGGGCTTTTCTGTAGGCTCATAGGGGTCAGTGCCCCAAACCATTCCGCCCCAGTCAGGGCCACGTTGGCGAGACGCCATCTTTCTTGCGTCTTCTCTCGCGCTGACCGGATCTCGAGAGGGAGGAGGAGTAAAAGGGGTGGAGTCTATGCCTCTACGTCGTGCGTGCGTACGTACGTACGAATAGTACGTTAAAGATTTGTACGCTAATGCGTACATATTCATTTAAGTAGCGTACCTTTGACAACGCTACACTGTATGTTCGTTATTTGTGCGGGAATGTTCGCATTAGCGTACGCATTAGTGTAAATTCTCAAATATGCGTATATTTTGCGTCGCCGTTGTTGAAGTCACTTGGATTTTTTTCCACTTTTTTCATTGTAATAGCAACTGCAAGTAAACGAAACTATACCCTATCAGACTCCCATTATTTTAGCAGCAATTATTCAGCCGTTATAGCAAGGTTCGTTTTAGGTTCGGTTCGTACGAATCCGAACTTCATGAAAGTTCGCCGAAGCGAAGCGAACCAAACTTTTCAAAAGTTTGCTCATCCCTAGTTGCAACCCAAAGGATTCACTATTCAGGTAGAACTTTTTCCATAAAACCTATTGCATTTTCCTAAGGAGTTGATTATCATGAAGCAGCAGATTACAAATTCACCTCTACTATATCTGCTATTCTTTAACAATACAGATATACACTCACCGGCCACTTTATTAGGTACACCTGTCCAACTGCTCGTTAACACTTAATTTCTAATCAGCCAATCAAATGGCGGCAACTCAGTGCATTTAGGCATGTAGACATGGTCAAGACAATCTCCTGCAGTTCAAACCGAGCATCAGTATGGGGAAGAAAGGTGATTTGAGTGCCTTTGAACGTGGCATGGTTGTTGGTGCCAGAAGGGCTGCTCTGAGTATTTCAGAAACTGCTGATCTACTGGGATTTTCACGCACAACCATCTCTAGGGTTTACAGAGAATGGTCCGAAAAAGAAAAAACATCCAGTGAGCGGCAGTTCTGTGGGCGGAAATGCCTTGTTGATGCCAGAGGTCAGAGGAGAATGGGCAGACTGGTTCGAGCTGATAGAAAGGCAACAGTGACTCAAATTGCCACCCGTTACAACCAAGGTAGGCAGAAGAGCATCTCTGAACGCACAGTACGTCGAACTTTGAGGCAGATGGGCTACAGCAGCAGAAGACCACACCGGGTGCCACTCCTTTCAGCTAAGAACAGGAAACTGAGGCTACAATTTGCACAAGCTCATCGATATTGGACAGTAGAAGATTGGAAAAACGTTGCCTGGTCTGATGAGTCTCGATTTCTGCTGCGACATTCGGATGGTAGGGTCAGAATTTGGCGTCAACAACATGAAAGCATGGATCCATCCTGCCTTGTATCAACGGTTCAAGCTGGTGGTGGTGGTGTCATGGTGTGGGGAATATTTTCTTGGCACTCTTTGGGCCCCTTGGTACCAATTGAGCATCGTTGCAACGCCACAGGATACCTGAGTATTGTTGCTGACCATGTCCATCCCTTTATGACCACAATGTACCCAACATCTGATGGCTACTTTCAGCAGGATAATGCGCCATGTCATAAAGCTGGAATCATCTCAGACTGGTTTCTTGAACATGACAATGAGTTCACTGTACTCAAATGGCCTCCACAGTCACCAGATCTCAATCCAATAGAGCATCTTTGGGATGTGGTGGAACGGGAGATTCGCATCATGTATGTGCAGCCAATAAATCTGCGGCAACTGTGTGATGCCATCATGTCAATATGGACCAAAATCTCTGAGGAATGCTTCCAGCACCTTGTTGAATCTATGCCACGAAGAATTGAGGCAGTTCTGAAGGCAAAAGGGGGTCCAACCCGTTACTAGCATGGTGTACCTAATAAAGTGGCCGGTGAGTGTAATTCTATTGCCATTCTTCTGAGCTGCTCAGACACATATTGAATGTACAAGCAAAGAATTCACATATCATTATAGCTGCATTATAATGGCATATGATCTTAGACATCGGTGTTTGATTAGCTGAGACCTAGGTGTAAATAAGTCTCTTTCACTGACTAACATTGCTCAGGGGTAACAATCTACAACCAAAGCAGCAAATGGGTAACTCACTGTTTTATAATGTAATTCCACCAGACAAAAATGACAATAAAAATAACAATAAATCAATTATATTATTCCAGGGTCTTCTAAATTCCATATCTCAATATCTCATTGCAAAGCCTCAAAACAATTCCAAATGGTCTTGATGGGAAAAAATCTAATGAAGGGCCAAAACATATGTGAATATTTTTTCATAATAAAGTAACCCTCTGGTTCAAGAAAATTAGAGATGAGCTAATCTATTTGCCGCTTCGTATAATCGTTACAAATCCTCCTTATTTTCTACTCCGAAGCAAATCCGGATTTTTTCAGATTCGCTTCCTACAAATATTAAATGTTCTTAAAATTTTGTATGCTACATTACTATACGCTACATTAAAATTTGTACACATTCTTCTTGTCCCCGGCCCCCTGAAGCGGGAAAATGACGATACGCCACCTCAGAACTGGGAAAAACCAGCCCGGCCCACCGGAAACTTTCTGTTTGCAAGTATAGGGAGTGAAGACTCCTCCCTCATTACTCCGCCCTCCTCTCCAGTTCAAGCCAGCAGTGTACAAGACAGCATAGCACACCAACTACGCTCAAAGTGGGGAGAGATGGTGTTGGGTACCGAGCCCGAACCACCCTAGAGGTCCGAAGAGATCAGAGTAGCACAGGAGAACCTCTTCCATGCGGCAGAATCCCATTGTGCCTGCATCAGTGACAGCCCACACGCAGACCCTATGGGACTATAAGAAAGCGGGTGAGGACTGGGTCATCCAAGTGCTTGACTATCCGAGGCCGGGAGACCCTACTCTGGAAAGGTGAAAAGGAACCGTCATATGGTTTTCAGTGGAGAGAGGCAGTGGCTTCCTTGCAGACGACGAGGACGAGGACAAGTACTTTGTGGGCCGCAGGTATGTTAAACAGCCTTACCTGTCCCAAGACCGTCACAGCCTATATGTGGGGGATCAGGTGGAATATACCCCCATGACATCCCTGAAAGGCCCCTTTGCTACAGGGGTAACGTTATTGTCTAAGTCCCTGGTCCCTGCATAACCAGCAGAAGTTTGGCCGGAGGATCCATCAGCCGCAAGACGTGTGCGCTGCCTACAAGAGACGGCAGATGGCACCCTCCATTTCAGAGAGAAACCACAGCCAAAGCCTCTGATCCCTGCATTGCCACCACCACCAACACCACCACAGTCCTTTCACCTGGGTCAGCTGACTACCTCATCTTTCACTTTCCAGCCCACCATGATCTAGTATCAGCTACCATGGAAAATGGCACCAGCAGCAGCTCAGGCGGTTCTTCCTTGGGTGCAGCCTTGCCTCAACCACTGCAGCCAGAAATCCTTACCTCTGCTGTCCCGGCTGGAGAATCCGGAGAGGTGAAGGCTCAAGTGGCAGCAGCGCTCACCAGTGAGACCAGTACCACCCGGTCAAGTCCAAATTCAAGCAGCAGAGGGTAGTGGAGCTCAACAACGGCAGCCAGCCTGGACTATAGGAGGCAGGAGCGTCCTCTTATGTTGTTTAGCAGCAGTAGCAGTGAGGAGGACTTCAGGTCCCTCATCTGAGGAACCCTTCTACAAATGGCTGTCTCTGTTTGGCTGACTTAAAGGACACCTCATGATTTGGACCTATGGGACCCACAATATGGACTGCACCTGACGGGTGAGAGCTAGTTGGCACGTTTTAAATTTATTTTGTTTTTATTGCCCCATGTTTGACTCTCACCCAGATGGCCATGGCTTGTCCGGACTCCCCCCATTCTGCAGAAAATTCCCAGTTGCGCCTAAGCGTGCCTATTTTTCCTTTATCCCCCCTTCTCAGGTTATTTGGGAGTAGAGATGAGCGAATCATTCAAAATTTTATTCGCCGAACATTTGTTGAACTTTTCATAAGATTCATATATTCGACGAATATATTCGTTAAAGTTGCGTACAGAATATGCGTTATTATGTGGCTTTTAGCAAACATTTGTGCACTAATAGCGAACGTTCAGTTTTAAAATTTACGCAAATTCTTTGAACACGTACGCATGAGCGTACAAATTGCGTACAACTCCTCAGCATACTATTGTCTAGAGATTACGTAATACGCAGGCACTCACGACGAGAGGCCGTGGCGTGCACTCCTCAGAGGCAAAGCAAATTTTTGAAAATGGCATCCAGGCGATCCTCATCATTTAGCTCTGCAGAGCTGAAATACATGATCCGGCAGATGGACCGGCAGGATTACGATGGCACACACCACCACCCAAACCAGCATAAAAAGGAGGTGATCCAGCAGGTGATCCGAGGCTTGCGCCATCGTTTCGACACTGTGCGGACCACGGGCGCAGAGATACGGCAGGGTGAGTAACAAAATATTTGAAAAGTAAAAACATGTTAAAAAATTTGTGTACTGTATTGTATATATACCAGCAGTGAGTGCCAATAATGAAAAAAGTATAGCGTGCCGTTCTCCCGTTTGTGTCAGGCAAATGCACTAGTGTGAAAGAAAGTACCCTTAGATATATGCCCCTTCATAGTTAGCGCTTCCTCCTCCTACACACAGACTCAAAGATGTGCTCATGCTGCAGCTAATGTCAGTGGGCGATATCAAAAGTATTCCCACCGCACCGTGTTAACGATATCAAGAAATGTATTGTGACGATAACGATATCTATCGCGATAAATACCTATTTAAAAGAAAAAAATGGATATGATATGGCCCCCCTCTCACCCATAATATCTTCATAGTAGTATAGTGTTAGTATTAAAAAGAGTCATCATATAATAATTGTGTACGGATTTATGTTGCAGAGCACCGTGAACCACAGCGTCACCACGGTCACCGTCAACGTCGAGGCCGGATGGCCCCTGCAGTACCTGCAGCTTCTAGTAAGTGTAAACATATTTCATTTATTTTTAATCCAAGCTACATGGGAGTGTAGCTGCAGTGATATAAGAGCACTAGTGGTTAGGAATGGGATTATCCGGCCCAAAACTATTCCCATGTATGAACATCAGAAGTTACAAAACTGTTCATTAGAGTTGAATGTAATGCCATTATTTAATGTTTTTTGACAGCTGCTGCACCACAGAGGAGCCCCTCCCACCCTCCTCCACCCAAGCGAGAGAGGACCCCACCTGCCCCTCCAACACCACCAGCCCAACTTCCAGAGGTAGAAGGTAGGTAAAATAAAAAGTGTAATGGGTGGACCTTCTGTCATCAAAATATAAGCTAAATTTTTGTATTATCTTTTGTAGCTCCAACCGTCAGGGAGGAGTTTTTCCCTGGACCATGGGAATAACACTCACTATGGATGTCCAGTAAGTACAAATCCCAAACTGACCATGTGTGGCCTTCTCAGTGAGCAGTTCAGTGAATAACTTGTTCCAGTACATATACCAAATATATAATGACATGCAATTGCTAAAGTATTCTGATCCAGGTTCTGGTTTGAAAGTTTAGAATTTTTTTCGTGGGACAACCACTTTAACTCGATCATACTAATTATATTACTGTTTCCACCCCTACAAATATCCCCACTGACTTTGAAGTGGAGGAAGCCTTTACGCCGCTTCGGGACCAGGCTCCATGCTGCCTCCCGGCTTATTTGCGGCCTGCAGCTGGAGCAGCAAGAGCTGCAGGAGATGATGGCCAGACGTCGGCAAAGGCCGGCATAACCTTTTTTTTGTTTGTTTATTATATTATTTATTATTTGTAAAAAGTTATTATTTATTACTAAAATATTCTTGAAAAACCTGTGTTTTGAGTGTTTTGTTAACCCTTTAACATCTTCCTGACATAGTGTGAAGAAGACAGGGATGTAAGTTTTCCTGTACTAATGAACACAAAGGTGTCTGCCGGCCAAAGTATTAATAAATTACGCACACTCCGGTTCACTGATGACAATTTACAGTAAAAGAAAAAGGCTTGGCTTGTTTGGACAACAAGCCTGTACATTCTGCCTTGTAATATAGGCAATGAAAATTATATATGAGCTTTTCATGGCTGCCCCGGCCACTAGTAGTAGGGGACGGGGTATATTAGCAGAGAGCGATTGGTAAATACAACAAACTGCGGTGGAGTATAACAATCTCCGCTAATGTAACTTGTAACGGGAGTTGAAGGTAACAACAGTGTAAAAATTGTATTTTTTAATATATATATTCTTTTTTTTTTTTTGAGGGGGGGGAGTAAAGGCTGAGGCTCCAAAACAAATTAAAAAATACTAAATAGAACTATTAGTAACAACAGCTACTCTCCTGCTAAGTGTAGAAAACGGAGGCGGAGGTAGACAACAGTGTTTGGTTTTTAAAAGGGTTTTGGTTTGGAGGCTTCGGGTTCGCAAAGCCCATGAAATGACACAAGACGTTTGGCAGTAACGTTATGGGCCAGCTGACAGCAACAGTGGGAAGACACTCACACTATTCTGCTCTGCAAGGCCTGATCTAATCTGCAGCCTCGGCAAGAGGAGTATGAAATTCGGAGGTAATACAGCCTTTTTTCATTTTTGTAAAGGTGTTTTTTTGAACACTGCCAGGTGACAATTTTGTCCTCTTGGGGGTCACCCCCCCAGCGGCACTAAAAACCCTCTCTGACAGTTCCGGCCACTATTGTAATCTGCCTGCCCAGAAGTCCAGGGGGTCTGAGAAGAGGCTTTGCGAGCCAGACTGCGGGTACGCCTGAACCTGCTCATTGAGGCATGTGATCTGGGCCTGCTCACTTGGCTGCAGCTGTTGGGAGGCAGAGAAAAATTGCTGCATCATACTAATTAGGCTTAACTGGCTGCTGCTGGTTGTGGCAGGAGGTGGATGACTCGGCCGGACCTCCTTCTCAGACACGCTGGCAGCAGGCTGTGGCTGGCTGAAACTTGTGGCCAAATAACTACATAGCATCTCCCGCAATAATGCTAATTTCTCTTCCCTTTCCAGTGGAGGAAACCAATCCCCCATGTTGGATTGATACCGCGGGTCCAGAAGCATCGCCAGCCAGTATTCGTCTGTCTGCCTTATTTTTAAGATACGCCTGTCGCTCCGTAACCATGTGAGCATACAGCTCGCCGTCCTGGCCAGCATGCCCGAGGAGCCAGTTTTTTCCATCTCAGCCTCTCTCAAAAGTCTCAAAGTCTGAAAGTCTCATCATCATCAGCCTCCAGACCATCCAGCTGTGTCTCCTCCTCCTGGTCAACATCGTCATCCTCATTAAAATCCTCCTCCTCCCCCCCTCCTCTAACTGAAGCTCCTCATCCTCATCCTCCTCCTGCTCCGCAAGGGAACTTTGGCATTGGGGCTCCCCTACAGTGACAGCATGGCGTGCAGACAGATGGCCAGGATTTCCTTCCCCCATTGCATGAGCGTGAGTGTCTTTTCCAGCACAAATATTAGTGAAATTACGTTGTTCACACTGCAGCTGTCCCGGCTGACCAATTTTGTGGCTTCTTCAAAGGGCGTTAGAACAGTGCAGGCATCTCGGATCAGCCTCCACTGATGGAAATCAAAGCCGCACCTGCTCCCTATGGTGGAAGATTCTGGCTGCTGCTGGACAAAATCGTCCACTGCTCTACGCTGCTCAAGGAGCCGCTGCAACATATGACGAGTGGAATTCCACCGGGTCGGCAGGTCACCTATTAAGTGGTGTGGCGGAAGACCGTTTTGTCGCTGCAGTTCCAGCAGATCGTGGCGAGATACAGATGAATGGCTCAAATGAGTGCAAAGCTTCTGCGACTTTGCCAGCACAGGCCAGTGAATGTTTTGAGAAATCTCTGCACCACTAGATTTAGGACATGCGCCATATAGGGAGCATGCGTGAATTGACCCAGGTTTAGCGCTACCACTGTATTTGTCCCATTGTCACCCACTACCTTGCCCACTTCCAGCTGGCGTGGAGTCAGCCAGCGCGCTATTTGCTGCCTCATGTAATGCAGCAAGCACTGGCCTGTGTGGCTGCTACTGCCAAGACAAAGTAAGTCTAACACTGCATGGCAGCGTTTCACCTGGCACATATGATATGAAGGTTAACTCTTTATCCTGACGCTCCAGCAGGCGGACTGCCCGTTGAGGTGGAAGTAGATAGTTCTTGGGTGGTCTGCTGCAATCCTGGCTGGAAAGCGCATGGAGTTGCCAACAGCAATTGGCCCAGTTGCTGGGGGTTCCTAACTCGTTGCCACTAAATACATTCAGCCAGTGGCCAGTAAAGGACATGTATTGCCCCTGGCCGTAAGCAGTGTTCCAGGTGTCCACCGTGACGTGCACAGTGCTGCAGAGAGACAGCTGCAGGAAGCGTCCTATATTGTCAGCCACATGGGAGTAAAGGGCAGGGATAGCTTTTTTTGAGAAGAAATGCCGGCTAGGGACCTGCCAGCGTGGCTGAGCGCAAGCCATTAGCTCCCTAAAAGTTGGGCAGTCAACCAGCTGGTATGGCAGAGACTGCACAGCCAGCAACTTTGTCAGGTGACCATTCAGTTTGCACACTGTCGGATTACTTGTGGCGTAAAACTGCTTCCTGGCCACGGCTGCCGAATAAGAGGAGGTGGAGACATGCATGCAGTGAGCGATGAGGTGTGCCTCATCAGAACTCAGATCAAAAGAATGTGCCCCCATGAGACCTCAGATCAGCAAAATGTGCCCCCATCAGACCTCACATCAGCTTAATGTGGCCCCATCAGACCTCAGATCAGCATATTGTGCCCCCATCAGACCTCAGATCAGCGTATTGTGCCCCCATCAGACCTCAGATCAGCTTAATGTGCCCCATCAGACCTCAGATCAACTTAATGTGCCCCCATCAGATCTCAAATCAGCATATTGTTCCCCCATTAGAACTCAGATCAAAAGAATGTGCCCCCACCAGACCTCAGATCAGCAGAATGTGCCCCCATCAGACTTCAGATCAGCTTTATGTGCCCCCATCAGACCTCAGATCAGAATATTGTGCCCCATCAGACCTCAGATCAGTGTATTGTGCCCACATCAGACCTCAGATCATCAGAATGTGCCCCAATCAGACCTTAGATCAGCTTAATGTGCCCCCATCAGACCTCAGATCAGCGTAGTGTGCCCCCATCAGACCTCAGATCTGCTTAATGTGCCCCCATCAGACCTCAGATCAACTTAATGTGCCCCCATCAGACCTCAGATCAGCGTATTGTGCCCCCATCAGATCTCAAATCAGCATATTGTGCCCCCATCAGACCTCAGATCAACAGAATGTTCCCCCATCAGACCTCAGATCAACAGAATGTGCCCCAATCAGACTTCAGATCAGCTTTATGTGCCTCCATCAGACCTCAGATCAGAATATTGTGCCCCATCAGACCTCAGATCAGTGTATTGTGCCCACATCAGACCTCAGATCATCAGAATGTGCCCCAATCAGACCTTAGATCAGCTTAATGTGCCCCCATCAGACCTCAGATCAGCATATTGTGCCACCATCAGTTCTCAGATCAGCCTACTGTGCTCCCATCAGAACTCAGATCAAAAGAATGTGCCCCCATCAGACCTCAGATCAGCAGAATGTGCCCCCATCAGATCTCAGATCAGCTTAATGTGCCCCCATCAGACCTCAGATCAGCATATTGTGCCACCATCAGTTCTCAGATCAGCCTACTGTGCTCCCATCAGAACTCAGATCAAAAGAATGTGCCCCCATCAGACCTCAGATCAGCAGAATTTGCCCCCATCAGATCACAGATCAGCTTAATGTGCCCCCATCAGACCTCTGATCAGCATATTGTGCCCCCATCAGACCTCAGATCAGCGTAGTGTGCCCCCATCAGATCTCAGATCTGCTTAATGTGCCCCCATCAGACCTCAGATCAACTTAATGTGCCCCCATCAGACCTCAGATCAGCGTATTGTGCCCCCATCAGATCTCAAATCAGCATATTGTGCCCCATCAGACCTCAGATCAACAGAATGTGCCGCCATCAGACCTCAGATTAGCTTAATGTGCCCCCATCAGACCTCATATGAGCTTAATGTGCCCCCATCAGACCTCA
>ONZH01008279.1:0-30003 GCA_900303285.1 Rhinella marina
TTCCTGTGCCTGATCCACCCAAGTTGAATCTGTCCCATCATGAGAAAGTCCCCCCAAGGAGTCCCCACTGTAACTTGCTTCCCATACAACTAACTCACCCCCCGACACCTGTGTCTCGCCATTGTCCACCACCTCCTCAGACAACACTGGTAAATCCCTACTGTCAGCACACTGAGACTGCAAAAGGTCTTGCGAATTGGAGTAGAGAATGTTCTGGGGTAGCACATCAGAGAAGGGGTGACTATGGGGTTCCAGGGAGTACGTGACCACATGCAATCTCCATCCAAAAAGTCATACTGAGGCTCACCACCATGCTTTACACTGCAATCCTATTACTGAGGTTCACCACCATGCTTTACACTGCAATCTTATTGAAAGACAGACAATCAGGGGTTCACCGCCAGGTTGTCAGGCAGCATTTTTAAGTGGGTCACCATTACCATGTCCCTGAAAATTGCCTTGGGGTCATCGCCAGACTATTTTTATGAAAGGCCATGGGGTTCTATACACACAGTGCTGACGGAAGCCCATCAGCCTTTCTAAACACAATTGAATCTGTCCCATCATGAGAAAGTCCCCCCAAGGAGTCCCCACTGTAACTTGCTTCCCATACAACTACCTCACCCCCCGACACCTGTGTCTCGCCATTGTCCACCACCTCCTCAGACAACACTGGTAAATCCCCACTGTCCGCACACGGAGACTGCAAAAGGTCTTGCGAATTGGGGCAGAGA
This sequence comes from Rhinella marina, assembly GCA_900303285.1. Lineage (NCBI taxonomy): Eukaryota > Metazoa > Chordata > Amphibia > Anura > Bufonidae > Rhinella > Rhinella marina. The sequence continues at coordinate 735 of ONZH01008279.1, forward strand.
ATGTTCTGGGGTAGCACATCAGTGAAGGGGTGACTATGGGGTTCCAGGGAGTACGTGACCACATGCAATCTCCATCTAAAAAGTCATACTGAGGCTCACCACCATGCTTTACACTGCAATCTTATTACTGAGGCTCACCACCATGCTTTACACTGCAATCTTATTGAAAGACAGACAATCAGGGGTTCACCGCCAAGTTGTCAGGCAGCATTTTTAAGTGGGTCACCATTACCGTGTCCCTGAAAATTGGCGGCGATGGACCTTCGTTGCACCTCGTTGGGTGCTTCCCTAACATGTGATGGGCATGTGCCTCGCCTTTCTTGGTCTGGGTGAGCACAATTGCCATGAGGGTAACCACCAGGCTGTTGCCTGAGAATTTGGGTAATGGTGGGATTAGGCAGCCTCAGAGGCATCCATGCATGCTGCCCCTGCTGTTTCCTGTCCATTTCCGTGGTGTTTCCATCATTTTCTGAGGTTTCCAGGTTTTCACCCAGCCTTCCCTAGGCAGATCCTTGGTCCCCTGCAAAAAATGCTCGAGTCTCCTATTGACTTCAATGGGGTTCGTTATTCGAAACGAGCACCCGAGCATCGGGAAAAGTTCGACTCGAATAACGAGCACCCGAGCATTTTAGTGCTCACTCATCTCTAGAGGTTAACTAAAAAAAAAAAAAGGTTTAGGGGCATTTTTCTATATTTTTTTTTACACCGTTCACTTGAAAGGGTAGATCATGTGATATTTTTGTAGCGCCAGTTGTTACGGACGCAACAATACCAAATATGTATATTTTTTATTTATTTTTTTTGCGTTTTACATAATAAGAGCATTTATAGAAAAAAATTATGTTTTTGTGTTGCAATTTTTTAAGAGCCATTTTTTTTTTCATTTTTTCTGACTATGATCTTGTGTGGGGGCTCATTTTTTGCGGGATGAGGTGACGTTTTTACTGATATCATTTTGGGATGCATACGACTTTTTGATTGTTTGATATTATGTTTTTTGGTAGGTGAGGCGACAAAAAAAAGCTGTTTTGGCATAATTTTTATTAGATTTTTTTACGCAGTTGACTTGATGGGGTAGATCATGTGATATTTTTATAGAGCCGGTCGTTTCGGACGTGGTGATACCAAATATGTCTATTTTATTTATTTATTTTTATTTGTAACATTTTTAAATGACATATTTGGAGGAAAATTATTTTTTTTGTATGTGTTTTTTTTTTATATAATCTATTTTTTTTAGAATTTTTTTATTTTACACTTTGTGTCCCCCATAAGGTCATACAAGACCTCAAGGGGACATTTAACTTCACTTTTTTTTTTTTTTTTACTTGATTTCTCCTGTAACTGGGGCAGACGTAGTAGCCCCAGTTACAGGGGAAATACATCCCCAGAGAGGCTGTACAGCATAATACTATGCTGTACAGCCTCAGTGCAGGGCTGATCGGGTCTATGAGAGACCCGGCAGCTCCTGCACGCTCCCGACCCCAGCGATCACGTGACCACTGGGCCGGAACAGGAAGCGCAATAGCGCTTCCTGCTCTGTACACACAGCGCTCGGCGAGCGCTGTGTATACAGCAATCTACAAGGCAGGGACCTCTGGGAATGGTCCCTGCCTTCTCTTTGGGGTACTCTGCTGTCACTGACAGTAGGTACCCCACTGTGCAGCTGCACGATTAGCGTGCAGCTGCTATTTCTGAATGGACATTCAGAAACGTCCATTCAGAAATAGATAACCACTTCACGGACGTTTATTTACTATGGGCGGACGTGAAGTGGTTAAATAGAGTATGCAAATAGTTACTAAACAGAAAAGTTATAAGAGGTGACAGGTCCTTCTCTAATCATAAGAACGGGGGTTCTGACTCACAAGTTCCTCCTCACTGCATGACCATGTTGAGGACTTTAAAAGGATTCTGTCACCTAGGTTTAGCCTATAGAGTTGAGGACATGAGCTGCTATATGGCCACTGGCCCGTCCACAATATACATTTCCCATTCGGATTCGGAGGATGCAGGGAGGTGTTGGGCTCCTTTACAGTGGGTGTGGCTGGGCTGCTGAAATGTTGATAACCACCCCTTGGGCTCCATACTAGCCTTATTTGCATATGTATAAAATAGTTTTTTTTTTTTTTTTACTCAATAAAAGCACTCAGAGCTATGGGAAATGTATATTTTGGACGTGCTAGTGGTCATCTAGCAGCTCATGTCCTCAGCTCTATAGGCTAAACCTAGGTGACAGAATACCTTTACAAAAAAAGTGATTGGAAAACAGACAGATTTTCTCAAATGTTTAAATATGAGGAGGTATATAACAGTAGTGTAGAAATCGTTTCACATATTTAAATTTTTCATTAATTCATCCCTACTTAATGATACACGTGCCCATGCAGTTAAATGGTGTACAAGCCTATTATGAACCATATTTATATATGTCTCTTATTAGGATATCTACTTAATAAACTGACAATAATATATCTGAAAATATTCAGATCAGTAAACATTGTTTCTCCAAACCCTCAATACTACCCATAGGCCTTTTTTAGTTAAGCATGTGAAGCATGTTCTGTTCCTCTGGATATTGGAGCAATCCCCTGAATCAGTTCTTTGTAGGCTAGTTAAATAAAAATCAATTACTTGGTAAAGATTTTACATATTTTCAATTTTTCAGATCAACATCACAGTTCTTAACATTTAAAACTATATCACATATAATGTAGAAAAATAAATACCGAAACTGGTTCTTTGTACTGTATTACTGTACAAGGGTAGATTTTTATGGTATTGCATTATTATATGGTGGATGATGGAGATAGGTTAAAGGGATTTGCCTGAGTTCATTCAAAACTTGCCAAAGGCACTAAATGTGAAGTGAATAAAGAACTAATTAAAAAACCGCCTATACTCACTTGCTACTTCAAGCCATTTCCAACATTGCACCTCTGGTCTTCCTTGCTAATGTTTGTGTACAAGACTGCAACAGCGACTTACCTAAGTGACCACGAAAGCCAATCACTGGCCTCATACAGCAGCCAATCACTGGCCTCAGCAGCAGTAATTGGCTGCAGAGTATATGGCTGTCACTGTCGCAGACTTGTACACAAACACCTGTCACTAATCTGTTGAGTTATGCCTAAGAATAAAATTCCAGCAGAACATCATTTGACAATCAGCAGAAATACAGTAATTAGTCTTGTATTAAAAGGGTTAAGCTGAGCAAAACCAGCACGTCCAAGTAGGCACTTTGTCTTGTTATACATCGCACAGCGCAGGAGGCTATCAAACATGACATGAAAAAATTCATCTTAGTTCAGCTCTGCACAGAGATACGCTCACAGAGGCCTGCATCATGCTGGCTAGCTTCTTAGTTGAAGGCTAAGGGTAGTGCATATCAGCTGATGGGTGCTGGGGGGGACACAAATATTCTGGATTTACTTTAAATTATTGACCTGTTATCTACGCTTGATTATAAACTTATAAATAAAATAACATCATTCATTTATGGACTGTGGAAACCCCTATAAGAAATGTGGTCTGATAAATCGACTAATTTCAAGCTATGCAAGGCTTATTCCAAACATATTTAGCCTCAGAAAGGCTGGATTCCCACACAGGGGGGAATTCATCAAGCCATGAGTGCCAGCATGGCATACAAAAGCATCAAAATTTTGCACAATGGTATTTTGCATTTTTACATCACTCTTGCCACTTTTGCCAAAAGTGGGCGAAGCTTACTTGGCAAGGTCTTTGCCCTTCTTATCCCCATTGTCTGACAAATTTACTATCATTTATGCCTTGAACTTTCCTAAATTATATCACAAATCTACAACAGCTCATAACTGGCAAAGATTTTATTTTCTTGTGCATTGACTGACAGATAAGGCACCAGTCTTACTCTAGTGGACTTTTTATTATGATTGGCTTATGAAAGGACAGTTTTAGTACATTCCCCCACGGTGTTTTATCACATTCTTCCTGGTGTTGCCTATAAAACCTATAAAAAACATCTTTCAAATATTGTATCAGCTGGGGATAATTTGTTTGAAGAACCCAACCTGAAGATTCCAAATATATAATAACTTCCCCTTTTTTTCCTATTGCTTTGTTTTCCACTTCTCCTTTCTTACTTTTCATGACCTCGACTTGGCATACCTTTCTTCATCCATACCTACAAATGAAATACCCTCAGATTCTATTCACTTAAGTTTAGCTGACTACATACGTTGTTTTAAGGTTTGTTACCCCAATTAGGTGAATCTATAGTTAGCGATCTTATAATGCAATTATGATCTTATTCCATTAATGCACTAAGTTATACTAGAAGTAAATGAAGCTGTAATACATGAAGAATCTGGAAAGAAGAGATGAAAGGTATTTGCTTGCTTTGTTTCTTTGGTGACAGTTTTTTCCTCTGTATTTTGATGTCAGTAGATAAAACAATGCCTACAGCTAGTACAAATGCTATGCCTGGCCAAGTAAAATGTGCTTGCTTACTTTTAGTGACATTTCTGTTTTTAGCCACTGCACATTTGTTTGTTACTTTTTTGCTTCTGTAACATCCACACATGAACTTCTCTAACTTTATCACTTAGTTATTAGGTAGTTTGAGCTATCTTATAATACTATGAATTTATATGAATTCACTATAAATGTCTGCTGTCTTCTAATCCTGGCACATGCAAAACTGTTTGTTATGTACTGTCACAAAAAAAATCTCACAGGCATAACGGCATAAACAAAAACCTATACTACTACTTTTCTATGACTCACTAAAATAGTAGACAGAGGTTTTTCAGGACCATGGACAGTTTATGGTCTTCCTAATGACAGATGGCACTATAGAATCAGATTCTAATCCCATTAGCAAGTAGAGTATGAAACAATATCAATATATATCAAGCTGCATACAGAGTAACACCATTTTCTAAACATTTAGAATGACTGGCAACACAATAAATGTCCTAAGTAGATTTTTGTCAAATAAGTTTGACATTCTACTCCATGCATTTTTAATAGGACACTTCCATCAAAAAGGGGGATTTCTTTAAACTCAATATCACAGGAAACATTTTAAGGTATTTTTTGGCTGTTTTTATGTTTCTTTTTTCCAGTATTATGCCATTGAATATGCAATACAAAATGTTTTCCTTCTGTAGCAGTCCGCACAGACAGATACAACTCTTATATAGATTGGGATCCCATTGTAAATGTACTGGTCCTTTGAGGGAAATATATTATCTGTTAGTAAAATAGTAGGTTGTTTAAATTTGAATAGCAGTATGACAACTGCATTAATCTCTTCATAGACCTATATAAAGATGCCCACAAAAGAGCACTGCACTTGTCAGTCTAATGTGTGATGCCCTAATTGAGTCACTCATCCCCCTCTCCCTCTGTGGCAGCAGTAAATGGTCTGACTGAAAAAGTCAAGCAAGGCTGTTTATCCTACTAAAAGTCCAAACAAAGGAGGTAGTTAAGAGTTAGGGAAGGAAGTAGAATACATGGCAAAAAATGTATCCGGAAAACCATCCACCCATTTTTTATAAAAAGTTACATAGAATATTTAAATATAGGTTTTTAATATATAACAAAAATGTCAGTTTTCCTTTAAGCGATCTTTGCAGAGGCTATTTCTATTTGTCTTCAGCAGAAATTCACATAAAAGACATTATTTGATTAGCTGCTCCTTTGGTTCCTTTACTATTATTCCTGTACAGAGCAAAATGCTATCAATTACCCTTTTCAGTGCCAGAGTACAAAATAATACAATGCCATGTCTGTGACATGGTAGGCAGTTAATGTATTGGCCTCATACTCAGTGGTAACATCTGATGAATACTTCTCAGCTTAGTCAACAAGTGTCACAGTGCTGTCTGAAATCATCACTACAGAGAGAAATTGCTGTTTACGCTGCATACAATAAAAATCTTTCAAAAAATGGAATACAAAACATCATCAGATTAAAGCAGATTAGTCATTTATGCTCTTCAGTAATTCATCCAGGCTTTACTTACTAGTAAGAAAGCCTTGGGCAAAATATTACTGCAGATTTCACGCTAAATAAATGCTATAGCTTCTTGGACATAGGGTCATTCCATCACTACTCCTGTGTATGTGGTATATAAAATGCCTCCTTGTCCACAATAAACATGGTTATGTTTGGTAGATGTGGTGAAACATAACTGTCACATGCTGTCTGTATCATCCTCTTTCTCAGTTGTTACATTCAGCATCACATTCAGCAACACAGCACAAATCACCAGCCTTGCAGTCATCAACCTGTTGTAGCTATCATTCATTCTAATAGTACATAACACATTGGCACCATGTCCCTGAAATGATGAGTACGATAGCAAAAAATCTTGGATTTCCCACACACCCTGTTTAATTACTAACCCGTATTAATAATGAAGCTCCAAGCTCTGTTAATACACGTGGGTCTTGTAGTGGGTGTGATCAATGTGAATTCAGAAATTAAACTTCTCTTTTCTGCTTGGTGACAGCTTAGAAGAAAGGCAAAGTTTCTGAGGTCATGGTTCCTCACCATCACAAGATGAGATCCTTATCACAGTGAGGAGATAAGAAGACTGTAATATCCTCTCAAGCTGCAGCTGGAAATTCCACGCTATTAGTCAGTGTGGGGTAACCTCAAGAATCCGGGTGCCATCATATCTTCTTGTAGAATAGTCAGTGGTGTTGTATCACTGACAGAACCACCATCATCTCTAGGTCAATCAGGAAAGCTGGTCTGATCACTGCATCCCTGGCTCTGCTTGCAGTATCCCATGATTAACAATGTCTTTCCTGGAATAAGGTTGAAGCTTGTTGTTCCTTAGGTTGAGAATGTTTGGCTTTCTGGATGACTGGATGAATCAGTGACCTGAGATGTAAAGTCCAGTAAGTGACTAAAAAGAGCAGGAGGTTGTGGCTGGCACTGCCAGACAAGCTGTTAAGAGCTATGCTGCCAACTCATTTCATCATGCAGGAGAAAAATCATGTAGCTGGGATTTTCCTTGTAGAATAAATCTACCTCCTGAATCTGCTGGAACATGCACTGGATAAAATAGAAGTGTCTTCAGTACAGTCCTTTAAGATATCTGACAGAATTAATTACAATTGAGAAACGCAGGCAAGGAAAGTGTTTTGCATGTCATTGAAATGCATGAGTACCAGTGAATGTATGCACGGTGCAGCACATAAGATCTATCTGTCTCTATTGAACTCTTGTGAATGTGGAGCCCCGGCTGGGGAAGAATCAGGAGGAGGGAGGTGGGAGGTGCTGCCAGGGGATTCTCTCTGCCTGTGCATACAATAAGTCAGGAGACATCTTCTCTTAATAGGGATTTCAAAGCCTTTTCCAATCTCAAGTTGTCTGATTTCACCGGCTGGAAGATTAGAGGCCAGGAAGGACGGCTGCTTGCTAATCTGCCGCGGCTACAAACACGGAGCCGGGTACACTACACCTGCATCCAGGCTTTTAATGCTATTTCCCTATTCAGACAGTGTTACCTCCTTGTCACTGGCTGCATGTCACACTCCATTCACAAATGCATCCATATCAACTAGGAATTGTACACTTTCATCAACATGTCCTATCTCTGTCTTTTGCTATTTTACTATAAGTGATTATGCATTTTTATTTTATTTTCTATTATTTGGTGTTGCATGTAGTGAAAATATATTAAACATACATTTGTCTATCACATTTTACCTAAATATAAATATAATATAACTACTTATAATGGGTTTGTATAGTAAGTAATGTGATTATGTAAACATTGTTTCTACTAGATTAGCTTATCAGTTCTAAATGAACCCAATTCATCTTGAATTCCATAAAAATTTGAACGCCAGCCAAATCTGAATCTTTTGCGATTCAATTTCAAAGAATCTCTCAAAATGGTGGCCACTATTTTACAGGTCAGAAGACAGAAGAAATCTGAAACCAAAAAGGTATACTTTAATTTGATTATTTTAAAATATAAAATAAAAAAACTGTTTACCCATAGCCATACATGTCACTGTCATATTGACATAACTAATGCTGTCTTGGCATTAAAGAGCATGAAAGGGGTTGGATATAGTCCTAGGAGACCTCAAAGTGTCACGTACAACTTTTCAGGATAATTGGAAAACTTTCAATTCAGGTCAATCTTAGAACTGGACCCAAAATAAATTTCAAAAAATTCTCTCCTTTCTATTAGTGTTATTATTTTTTACATAGAAATGTTATCTTGTATAAATGATTTAATAGCAACATACAGTAAACAAGGATGCTGGGGTTCAAGATACATGTCAAATGTGGTCATGAAATTGTTATGCCCATAGTAATTAGAGATGAGCGAATCGAAGCTGACAAAGTGGAATTTGTTATGAATTTTATGGAAAATTCGATTCGCAACATAAGCGAATTTCATGGCGATTCGTAGCAACAAATCTTTTTTTTTTTCCCCCTAAAATGGCTGCAGGCACATGGCATGACATGGGGGAAGGATTTCTGGGACAAAGAAATAAACACCCACAATGCGATCACATGCAGACATGTAGCCAATTAGCAGCCAGCCAGATCCTGTGATGTCACAGCCCTATAAATAGCTCTGCAGCACTGGAATCCGCCATTTGCTAATGCTTTTAGATCAGAAACAGACATCAGGAGAGATAGGGCAAGTGAAAGAAAAATTAAAGAAAAGAAATGAGGAGATCAGGGATAGATAATCTGAATTGCAGGGATAGAAGAGGGAAGATTTTTAGACAGAAAATCAGACAGTGAAATCGCTATTCTGGTACACTGAGCAGCAGTGAGTGGGCATAGCCTGTTATACAGCACTGCACTCTGTTCTAAAGGCTGTTTTGGGGTGCTTTATTCAAAGAAGCACCATTATTGCTGGGAAGGGGAATTGGTTGAATCAGCAATTTGGCACATATGCATTATGGATGCATGTTATGCTGACCACTTTAACACGTTGCCGACCTAGGACGAGAATGCTTGTCCTAATATGGCGTTACTTAACGCCCTAGGACGAGCATTCTCGTCCTAGGGTTAACGTGCTGCTGCTGCCCCGCTGCCGCAATCTACAGCAGGGGCCCGGCTGATACTAACAGCCGGGCCTCTGCTGTATCCGCCAGCACCGGTGATTACACCGATGTCGGCGGATTAACCCCTTGTATGCCGTGGTCACGCTGACCGTGGCATACAAGGTAATTGCGGCAGCTTTTAAAGCCATCGGGTCCCCGTGAGGCGGTGGGGGGCCCGATGGCTGAGATGGAAGCCCCGATGCCTTGCCCAGAGGCATCGGGACTCCCATCTACGGAAGCCCAGGAGACCCAGCCACAGCGCTGGGTCTCCTAGGCAACGGTCAGCGTCTCACAGTGTGAGACGCTGACAGTTGAATGCAGCACAATACAGATGTATTGTGCTGCATTCAATCAGGGATCAGACACTGAAATGTTAAAGTCCCTTACTGGGACATAAGTGAAATGTAAAAAAAAAAGTTAAATAAAAGTGTTTTAACAAAAAAAAATTAAAAAAAAATAAAGTTTAAAAAAAAAGCCCCTTCCCCATAAAGAAACACATAAAAATAGAAAAAAAAATAAAAATTATACATATTAGGTATCGCCACGTCCGTAAAAACCTGCTTTATTAAAATATTACATGATCCAGCCCGCCTGGTCAACACCGTAAAAAAAATAAAAACTGTCTAAAAAAAGTCATTTTTTGTCACATTTCAATCCAAAAAATGTAATACCATGCGATCAAAAAAGTGTATGCCCCCAAAAATAGTACCAATCTAATCGTCATCTCATCCCGCAAAAAATGAGCCCCTACCCGAGACAATCGCCCAAAAAATAAAAAAAACTACAGCTCTCTGACTATGGAGACACTGAAACATGATTTGTTTTGTTTCAAAAAGGATATTATTGTGTAAAACTTAAATAAATAAAAATAAGTATACATGTTAGGTATTGCCACGTCCGTAAAAACCTGCTCTACAAAAATATAGCATGATCTCTCCCCTCAGGTGAACACTGTAAAAAATAAAAAATAAAAACTGTCTAAAAAAAGTCATTTTTTTGTCACATTTCATCACAAAAAATATAATACCATGCGATCAAAAAAGTGTATGCCCCCATAAATAGTACCAATCTAACCGTCATCTCATCCCGCAAAAAATGAGCCCCTAAACGAGACAATCACCCAAAAAATAAAAAAACTACAGCTCTCTGACTATGGAGACACTAAAACATGATTTTTTTTTGTTTCAAAAAGGATATTATTGTGTAAAACTTAAATAAATAAAAATAAGTATACATGTTAGGTATTGCCACATCCGTAAAAACCTGCTCTACAAAACTATAGCATGATCTCTCCCCTCAGGTGAACACTGTAAAAAATAAAAAATAAAAACTGTCTAAAAAAAGCCATTTTTTGTCACATTTCATCACAAAAAATATAATACCATGCGATCAAAAAAGTGTATGCCCCCAAAAATAGTACCAATCTAACCGTCATCTCATCCCGCAAAAAATTAGCCCCTACCTGAGACAATCGCCCAAAAAATAAAAAAACTACAGCTCTCTGACTATGGAGACACTAAAATGTGATTTTTTTTTTGTGCTTCAAAAATATTGTGTAAAACTTAAATAAATAAAAAAAGTATACATATTAGATATTGTCGCATCCGTAACGACCTGCTCTATAAAAATATCACACGATCTAACCTGTCAGATGTATGTTGTAAATAACAAAAAATAAAAACAATGCCAAAACTGCTAGTTTTTGTTACCTTGCCTCACAAAAAGTGTAATATAGAGCTACCAAAAATCATATGCACCCTAAAATATCACTAACAGAACTGCCAACTTATCCCTTAGTTTCCAAAATGGGGTCAGTTTTTTGGAGTTTCCTACTCTAGGGGTGCATCAAATGTGACATGGCAACTTAAACTTTTTCCAGTGAAATCTGCCCTGGCGTTCCTTTCCTTCTGCCCCCTGCCGTGTGCCTGTACAGCAGTTTAGGATGACAAATGGGGCATTTCTGTAAACTACAGAATCAGGGTAATAATTACTGAGTTTTGTTTGGTAGTTAATCCTTGCTTTATTCTCAGAATAAAATGATTCATATGGAAAATCTGTCAAAAAAGTGAAATTCGGAAATTTTGGCTACATTTTCCTTTAATTCTTGTGGAACACCTAAAGGGTTAAAAGCGTTTGTAAAATCAGTTTTTGAATACCTTGAGGGGTGTAGTTTCTAAAATGGGGTCATTTTTGGGTGGTTTCTATGATGGAAGCCTCACAAAGTGACTTCAAACCTGAACTGGTCCTTAAAAAGTGGGTTTTGGAAATTTTGTGAAAAATTTCAAGATTTGCTTCTAAATTTCTAAGCCTTCTAACGTCCCAAAAAATAAAATGTAATTTTCAAAGCGATCCAAACCTGAAGTAGACACATGGGGAATGTAAAGTCATAACTATTTTTGGAGGCATTACTATGTATTTTAAAAGTAGAGAAATTGACATTTGGAAATTTGCAAATTTTTCAAAATTTTTGGTAAATTTGGTATTTTTTTATAAATAAGAATGAAATATTTTGACTCAAATTTGCCACTGTCATGAAGTACAATATGTGACGAGAAAACAATCTCAGAATGGCCTGGATAAGTAAAAGCGTTCTAAAGTTATCACCACATAAAGTGAGACATGTCAGATTTGCTAAAAATGGCCTGGTCCTTAAGGTGAAAAATGGATGGGTCCTTAAGGGGTTAATCACTCTGCTCTCTGAATGTTGTTGTCAAACAGTGGTCTAATGCTGAGGGCTGTGATTGGCTGCAGTAGTCACGTGCCATACACCTGCACATCAGTGTGCACATCACTGACACTGTACCTGCCAGTTATATCCTTGTCAGTCTTTGTTTACAAGGCCACAGCAATGATGCCAGAAAGTTCAGCAGGACATCAAACGCATCATTACTGCAGAAATACAAACAAAGCCCTCATACTAGAGCAGGGGGCAGGGGCATTGCTAGAACTGACTGGGCCCCACAGCAGATTTTTGTATGGGTCCCCCCACCAAACACACACTGCAAATCCCTCATCCCATGAAAACCCCACTCATGTGGCTATTTTGCCCTTTCTTAAAATGTATTTACAGCAGGGGCGTCGCCAGGTCAAAACATTCGGGGCTTGAACCCCGGATGTTTTGACCAGGACCCCGAATGTTATGGCTGGTGGCAATACAGATAAATTACTGTGGCCGCTTGCTCCTAGAACGTAGGGTTGTTCTGCCTGTCAGACTCATTCCTGAGCGCAGGCTGGGGACCGCAGGGCTGCAGCATTAAACGTCAGCAGGCACGCTGAGCCAATGAGCAGCAGGCTCTACACACGTGCCTGCTGACGCTGATTAATGCTGCCCAGCAGTCCGCGCTCAGAAGAAAGTATGCAGAGGTCAGGAAGAAAAAAACCTCTCTCCAAGCTATCAGCGGAGCTCCCCCTCCTCCACTGTGCCTTCTGACTGCATCAATCCCGGAGCCTCCTAGAAGGAAGGTAAATGAGTAGAGATGAGCGAGCATACTCGTCCGAGCTTAGTGCTCGTTCGAGTATTACGGTACTCGTAAGTGCTCGCTGCTCGGACGAGTATCTCGCCATGCTCGAGGAAATGGCAACTTCCGCATTGTGCATTTTTGGCGCCTAAAAACTCAGAAAATCACAAGCCAGGAGACTCTGCGGTACACCCAGCATCACGTGGGGCCCTTACATGTCGATAGCAGGGGTTGGCTGGCCTGATCAGGTGACCCTGGAATACACTAATGACTGGCCGCGGTGCTCGGCTCAGATGCTGTCTGGATGTCGTTAGGATAGAGCTGCTGCGTTTCAGGGAGAGTGTTAGGGCCTGCATTTAGTTCTTTGTTAGGCAGGAGTGATCTCCCAAGAACCCAACAGCCCTTCTAAGGGCTACAAGAAATTTTTTTTTTGTCTCCTGGCTTGGCTGGCTGGCTGGCACTAGTAGTGCAGCTATCGCCATATATAACCCCTTTTTTTTTTTTAATGTTATATCTCAGTGATACAAATCCATTTCACACAGCAGTGTGGAAACATTCTGTGTGTCACAGTTCAGTACACTCACTACAATCCGTATTTTCTGTCCAAGTGACACTTTCTGTACGTCACTTAATCCAACCGGGTCTTTTGCTCTCACGTATATAGCTTGATCCCAAAAATCTCTGTGCAACATTTGTCTGGGTCGCAGTCAAAATAGCCACCGTCAGCAGGGTGTGAGTTAGCTCTACGATAGTTTCTACACGTCACGTTCCAAAAAAAACAAAACAAAAAAAAATATATAAAAAAAATAGTTTTTTTGTTGTTTTAGCTCAGTGATACGAATCCATTTCACACAGCAATGTGGAACCATTCTGTGTGTCACAGTTCAGTACACTCACTACAATGCGTATTTTCTGTCCAGGTGACACTTTCTGTACGTCACTTAATCCAACCGGGTCTTTTGCTCTCACGTATATAGCTTGATCCCAAAAATCTCTGTGCGACATTTGTCTGGGTCGCAGTCAAAATAGCCACCGTCACCAGGGTTTGAGTTAGCTCTACAATAGTTTCTGCACGTCACGTTCCAAAAAAAAACAACTATAAAAAAAAATATATAAAAAAAATATATAAAAAAATAGTTATTTTGTTGTTTTAGCTCAGTAATACGAATCCATTTCACACAGCAGTGTGGAACCATTCTGTGTGTCACAGTTCAGTACACTCACTACAATCCGTATTTTCTGTCCAGGTGACACTTTCTGTACGTCACTTAATTAAACCAGACTGAACAAGTTTGTGGGTTTCAGTACAGCAGACCCATTTATTTTTTATTTTTTATATAATACACTTATATACAGAAAATGTTGAACCCCAAGGCTAAGGGTCGAGGACGAGGGCATGGGCGTGGGCATTCAATTACTGCAGGGGGCAGAGGCCATGGTCCTGGGCAGGGTGAGACAGTACCTGCTGATGAGGGAGCAGGGGAACGCCGCAGAGCTACACTCCCTAGCTTCATGTCTCAACTTACAGGGACACGTGGTAGAGGACTGTTGAAACCACAACAGTGCGAACAGCTGATCTCGTGGATTGCAGACAATGCTTCAAGTAATTTGTCCACCAGTCAGTCTTCCACGCAGTCCACCCACGTTACCCAAGGGAGCACTCCTATGGCTCCTCCACCTCAACCTCCTTCCCCCCAGTCTGCCCCCTCCCAGGAAAATTTGGAATGCGATCCGGCATACTCTCAGGAACTGTTTTCTGGACCCTTCCCAGAGTCACAAACCACTTGTCAGGTTGCTGCTGACCTCGTTCCCGATGCCCAAGTTTTCCAACTGTCGCAGTCTGTGGGTGATGATGATGATGACAATGTTGAGTTAGTGGAAGAAGTTTGTAAAGAGGTGTCGGACGATGAGGAGACACGGTTGTCAGACAGTGGTGAAGTTGTTGTTAGGGGAGGAATTCCGAGGGGGGAGCAGACTGAGGAATCGGAGGATGACAAGGTGACTGACCCAAGCTGGGTTGATAAGCCGAGTGAAGACAGTGCTTCAGAGGAGGAGGCGAGTGCTGCACCAGAACAGGTTGGAAGAGGCAGTGGTGTGGCCAGAGGGAGAAGCAGGGCCAGAGCTGGTGCAGAAGCAGCAACTGTTTCACGTAGTGAAGCTCCCGTGGCGAGGCCTAGATGTTCGCAAATCTGGAGGTTCTTTAAAGAAAGTGAGGATGACCGACGGACTGTGCTGTGCAACCTGTGCCACACCAGGATCAGCAGGGGTGCCACCACTACTAGCCTAACCACCACCAGCATGCGCAGGCATATGAGTGCTAAACACCCCACTCAATGGAACCAAGGCCGTTCACCACCTCCTGCGGGTCACACCACTGCTCCTTCCCCTGTGTCACTCGCTGCCTCTGCTAGTCAACCCCCTGCCCAGGACCCCGGCACGAGCGCCTCCCGCCGGAAAACGACACCTTCGCCCCACAATCCTCCACAGTGTCCACCAATGTGTCCCAGCGCAGCATTCAGCTGTCTTTACAGCAGACGCTGGAGCGCAAGAGGAAATACAGTTCCACCCACCCACATGCTCAAGCCCTCAACGTCCACATCTCCAAATTGCTGAGCCTGGAGATGCTGCCCTATAGGCTGGTAGAGACCGAGGCCTTTCGCAATCTCATGGCGGTGGCTGCCCCTCGGTATTCGGTCCCCAGCCGCCGCTATTTTTCCCGATGTGCCGTCCCAGCCCTACACCAGCACGTGTCACAGAACATCATCTGTGCCCTGACCAACGCTGTTTCTGAGAAGGTCCACCTAACCATGGACACGTGGACAAGTGCTGCCGGGCAAAGACACTATATCTCACTGACGGCACATTGGGTTAACTTGGTGGAGGCTGGGACCGAGACTGACCCTGGGGCCGCTCATGTACTGCCCACACCGAGGATTGCGGGGCCTACCTCAGTCATGGTCTCTCAGACGTACTATGCCTCCTCCTCCGACCCCTCCTCCTCCTCCACCTCCCCCTCCGAATTACCATCCGTGGGCACGGCGCCTTCAGTCGGTAGCTCTAGGCGCAGCAGCAGTGCCGTGGGTAAGCGCCAGCAGGCGGTGCTCAAACTGCTGAGCTTAGGTGACAAAAGGCACACCGCCCAAGAGCTGTTACAGGGCATCACGGCGCAGACCGATGTGTGGCTGGCACCGCTGAACCTCAAGCCAGGCATGGTTGTGTGTGACAACGGGCGTAAACTGGTGGCGGCTCTGCAACTTGGCAGACTGACACATGTGCAATCCCTTGCCCACGTGTTCAATGTAATAGTTCAGCGGTTCCTCAAGACATACCCCAATCTGTCTGATTTGCTCATCAAGGTGCACCGCATCTGTGCGCATTTCCGTAAGTCGACCACAGATGCTGCCATTCTCAGGGCAGCGCAGCGCCGCCTACAACTGCCCGCTCACCGACTGTTGTGCGACGTGCCCACGAGATGGAATTCCACATTAAACATGTTATCCAGAGTTTACCAGCTGGGCAGAGCGATTGTAGACTGCCAGATGTCAACTTCCACCAGAACTGGTAGTCAGGTGACACAGATTCCTCAAGTCTACAATGAGGAGTGGACGTGGATGTCTGATATCTGCCTGGTGTTGAGCAACTTTGAGGAGTCAATACAGATGGTTAGCGGCGATGCCGCCATTATCAGCCTCACCATCCCGCTGCTTTGCCTGTTGAAAAAATCACGGCTCAGCATCAAGTCGGATGCTTTGCGCTTGTCACAAGAGACGGTGGAGGAAGATACGTCGCTTGATAGCCAGAGCACCCTCCGGTCTGTTTCTCAGCGCGTATCGGAGCAGGGGGATGAGGCGGAAGAGGAGGAGAATGTCTGCGAGACAGTAGAGGGTACCAGTGCTCAGTCCTTAACTCTTGAGCGTGTATGGGCTGAAGAGGAGGACTTGGAGGAGGAGGAGGAAATGGAGAGTCAGGCCAGTGAGGATAAGGAATTCTTAAGTGTTGGGACTCTGGCGAACATGGCAGACTTCATGTTAGGCTGCCTATCCCGTGACTCTCACGTTACGCGGACGGTTTCTTTGCTTCAGCATGAAGAAGCTGTGCCACTAGTGAGAAAATGGCGTTGTGAACTCTTCTGGTGCCGGTGTGCAGCGTTTTGCGCCGTCTGCACCGCAGCAACTGTGTCAAAGTCATTTTTCATTAGACATCTGTCAGGTTTTCTGACTAATTCTTTGGCCTTGTAGTTAAAAGGCTATTAGTTTAAAGTCTGTTTTAGGGATGGTTGAGCTGTGGCCTTAACGGTACAGGCACTTCAGACTCATCCTGTTCGTGACGCTAATGCTTACATATTCAGTTAAGTAGCGTACCTTTGACAACGCTACACTGTATGTTCGTTACTTGAGTAGGAATGTTCACAGACGCAGTGTATGCGTACGCTAATGCGTACGCATTCGGTTAAATAGCGTACCTTTGACAACGCTAGACTGTATGTTCGTTACTTGGGTAGGAATGTTCGCAGACGCAGTGTATACGTACGCTAATCCGTACATATTCAGTTAAGTACCGCACCTTTTACAACGTTACACTGTATGTTCGTTATTTGTGCGGGAATGTTCGCATTAGCGTAAATTCTCTAATATGCGTATATTTTGCGTCGCCATTGTTGAAGTCACTTGGATTTTTTCCATTTTTTCTTTGTAATAGCAACTGCAAGTAAACAAAACTATACCCTATCTGACTCCCATTATTGTAGAAGCAATTATTCAGCCGTTATAGCAAGGTTCGTTTTAGGTTCGGTTCGTAAGAATCCGAAATTCAAGAAAGATCGCCGAAGCAAAGCGAACCGAACTTTTCAAAAGTTCGCTCATCCCTAGTCCCAACCCCATTTACAAGGCAAGAAATCCCACTTATTAAACCTGACAGGGCACACCTGTGAAGTGAAAACCATTTCAGGTGACTACCTCTTGAAGCTCATCAAAAGAATGCCAAGAGTGTGCAAAGCAGTAATCAAAGCAAAAGGTGGCTAGTTTGAAGAACCTAGAATATAAGACATATTTTCAGTTGTTTCACACTTTTTTGTTAAGTATATAATTCCACATGTGTTAATTGATAGTTTTGATGCCTTCAGTGTGAATCTACAATTTTTAGAGTCATGAAAATACAGAAAACTCTTTGAATGAGAAGGTGTGTCCAAACTTTTGGTCTGTACTGTATATATATACACATACACTTAATATACAGTTACAAAAATTGTACTTTATATTTGGGTGGGGGGCCCAGTTCTCAGATTCGCTATGGGGCCCCTCAATAATTTCTATGTCTATTTCCTGACCCCAAGCCTGCTGTTCAGGAGCTGTTATATGAGATAAGATGTTAGAGCGAATGCTAGGACGTCCTGTTGCAGTTCAGGCATAATATCACTGCCCACCTGGATGCCATCTCCCCTCCAGTTACTGCAGAGTCGCCAGTCGCTGCTACCCCTGCAATTCCAGTACTCGGATTTGAATGCCACTGGCGTGCAACTTCCTCTGCCACCACACAATAGAGGAAAGCCTAAGACTTGTCATGGCTTCATGAATCAGAGCTTGTTCCACTTCAAGTTGCACAGGCAGAATTTATATAGAATATAATTTATATAGAATATATAGTACAATTGGTTCTTTGCAAAATTGCTATGTCTTTTTTAGTTTGCCAGAGGGGTGACAAAGCCCAGAACACCTTTGGGACCTGGTGATGACTAGTTGATGTCTCTTGTACAGTCTGTTGCCCAGGCTATGTGAAATAGCTATGGTAAGGTGTAGGGGAAGTTATTGGCTTTGGTAGGGAATTGTTAGGTTGAGAGTGCCAACAGTCTGAGATCAGAAGTTCTGAAGTACTATTTGGTTTATTTTCACGAGAAAGGAGTATTGGCAGCCATTGCCTAATGCCATTTGACAGGCTTTAGTTTTCATTTTCAACTTTTAGGAAGGAAGGATGTTACCAAATCCTTCCTTATTCGCCAAGCTTTAAGGGATTTGAAAAGACAATACGTTAAACAGGAATGTTAGCTCCCTGGCTTTCATTCCTTATTGGAATATATAGAACCACTATATCGCTGTTCACATAGCACAGTATCTGGTTGCCAAATTGTTGTCTTGTTATTCTATTGTTGTAGAAATGTAATAATAGGTTAACAGGAGCAACTGTTTAGTAGGATTTGATCTGGTAGTAGACAACCATTATTGTTTGTTTGTTTTTTTTTTTTTAATTGGTTGTTTGTTTTCCCAATGATTTTGTCACTATTGTCAAACCCAAAACATACAGGTGTTCAAGTGTTCCTCGATTGATTTTTATGTTTTTTTCTACACATCCTTTTTACATCCGATACCATAAAGCAGGTGGTCCTGGTGAGTGTCTTCTCATCTTTATCCTGAGTTACAATGCCTAGGCATTCTTAAAAGCATTCTATTACTTCCTGTCAGAGGCAGGATTTAATAGCTGATGTGACATGGCAGGCCCGGGGCCCTTTAGAAGACCCCCAAATGCCATGCCAGGTACTCGGAACCCTACAGTTGTGCGCTCAGGGTGCTGATCGGAAGACAGAGGGAGCTCCACCTCCTCTGTCTAATCTCTTATCTCTTTAATATTATAAAAACGAGTTTCTGTCTGTGTGTCCGTCTGTCTGTCTGTTCTCTATGCGCGACTACTGGACCTATTTTCACCAAATTCGGCACAATTTGCAACGACACACAGAAACATTAGATGAAATAGACTAATATTAGACTACGACCGTTCAGTAGTATTAAAAGATGTTTTTTTCCACTGCTACCCATTGCGTGTCCTCATAAATTACCATGGCATCGACCTGTAATTCAGGCCACCCTCAAAAGAAGGACTTAAACCCTCGCCCCAGGTCTCGCTAAGTCAAGCCCCCGACTCGGTCAGGCCCGCCCCCTCCCACTCCGCAGCCAATGAGGATTGAAAAATTGAAGGTAAAAATCACCTTCTGTCAGCTGCAGATGTGGGAGGGAGGATGACTTTCTCTTTGCAATGACACACACAAGCATTAAATGAAATAGATTAAGTATACCCGTGCAAAGCGATGTTTTCTTCCACTGCTACCCACTGTGTTTCCTCATAAATTATCATGGCATTGACCTGTAATTCAGGCCATCCTGAACAGAAGGACTTAAAAGCACCCCCCCTTCCCCCAAGGTCCCGCTAAACCATGCCCCTGACCTGGTCAGGTCACGCCCCCTCCCACTCCACAGCCAATGGGGATTGAAAAAATGAAGGTAAAAATCAACTTCTGTCAGCTGCATTGACTTTCTGTCTGCAATGACACAGAGAAACATTAAATGAAATAGATGAATTATACCCAGGCGAAGCCGGGTCCTTCTGCTAGTCTTTTATATACTGTGGCCCCAGCCTCTGATTGCTTAAACTCCTGGGATCACAGTTATCTCTAGTCCCGGAGGTGAGAGCCAGGTGACTGTCATATAATACAGCCAGAACCTGCAATTGATAATGTCGACCCAGCAAATGAGCCAGTCATCACCATGATATACTATTATGTCACAGAGAGCAGTTTACTAGTACTTTGTGACATAACAATATGTCAGTGAGCAAGAGGGGATTAATAATTATATGGATGAAATGGGACATTTATGAGCAAGAATATTGATGTTTGGTCTTTTAGGACTTTTTCAATGGGAGGCACTGTACAAATAATTACAACTCTTATTACTCAAATCATTTTCTATTTTCTATTCACACTGCACTTGCGGAGCTCACAGACCTGTTAAACTAAATAGTGTGATTCACCCTTCCTTTTTTATGGCATGAGAAACATACAGCATGAATCCTTCTTAAGTTAGGTTCATATCTCCTTTTCTTGAATCTGGTAGTCTGATGCAGCAGAAGAACAGACTATCTTAGTTACTATATCTGGCACAGCTGGACATCACTGGATCCTCATTCAATATAACAAACCCGGCAGTATTCTAGCATAAATGCTGCCTTACTTCAATTTTCCAAATAATACTGCTGCATGCAAAGATTTTCCTGTGGCAAAATATTTATGCTGGAAACCTCTAAGATCCCCCTGGATCCCATTATATCGAACGTGGCTCTGATGGTGCCCTACAGTGTGCGACTATGCCAGACACGGCAACTCCCTTAAATAGGCTACAAAAACCTCACCATCTAGTTAGACAGCCTCAATAACCCATAGAACATAATCTTACATAGAAAACAAAATACTATGGGATAAACTATGTACCAAAAATATATAAATCTTTATTGAATAATAAATATATATATAAAATCCATATTAAGTCAGAGAATAAGCAAATCGAAAACAAAAAGATACAGAGAACATTGCATGGGGAAAAATCACAGAGATACAGTATCACCCAGTGTCTATATATAGCATGATGACAAAAATACCATAAATGGCGCTATCATATCACTGAAACAATACCTGAATCACTCAAGGGAAATAATCCCAAGGGATATACTGTATGTATACTACATAAAAGAATAATAGCACCATAAATGTAAATAGGCACAGTGATATGTCTACCAAAAATGGCCGAGTATATTTAGATAAATCAAATGAAAAACACCAAAAAAGGCGCCACAGGAGATCCAATATAGGTAAATCTGCATTATTATCCATTATCCGTTTTCTCTCTGAGACTCAGTCATGCAGGTAAATGTTTCCAAAAAAGGACGAATCTGAATGCCATATGGACATCCACATATATCCATCTTATGCATGTGGAAGTAAAAAGGATTTGGAACAAGCCTGAAGTTGCAGTATATTTTCTTTGCTACAAAAACTTTTGGGAATTTAGATGCCCAAGGTATCAGGACTAGAGATGAGCGAGCACTAAAATGCTCGGGTGCTCGTTATTCGAGGCAAACTTTTCCCGATGCTCGGGTGCTCATTTCGAGTAACGAACCCCATTGAAGTCAATGGGAGACTCGAGCATTTTTGCAGGGGACCAAGGCTCTGCCTAGGGAAGGCTAGGTGAAAACCTGGAAACCTCAGAAAATGATGGAAACACCACGGAAATGGACAGGAAACAGCAGGGGCAGCATGCATGGATGCCTCTGAGGCTGCCTAATCCCACCATTATCCCAAATTCTCCTGCAATAGCCTGGTGGTGACCCTCATGGCAATTGTGCTCACCCAGACCAAGAAAGGCGAGGCACATGCCCATCACATGTTAGGGAAGCACCCAACTAGGTGCAACGAAGGTCCATCACCCATGCCCATGCTGGCACTGCTCTCCTATCCCCAGCCACACGATGCAGGCATAAGCCTGACACAGCATGGCGGTGACACCAACAAGAGACCAAGTTAGATGAGGTAGCAGGTGAGCCACCCAAAAATTTAGCCTGACGCAGCATGGCGGTGACAACAGAGTGACCGAGTTAGACTGAGGTAGCAGGAGGTGAAGAATGGATGGTAATTCGAAGGAGGAGGAGGAGGGGTTGGAGGAAGAGGCATAGTAAGTCTGAGAAACCGTGACCGAGGTAGGCCCCGCAATTCTCCAAGTGGGCAGTACATGAGCGGCCCCAGGGTCAGACTCGGTCAGAGTGACCGAGCTACACGACGGTAGCAGGTAGAGCACATAAAAAATTTAGCATGGCCCTGTATGTGGACGTTGAGGGCTTGTGCATGTAGGTGGGCTGAACTTTTTTTCTGCTTGCGCTCCAACGTCTGCTGTAATGACAGCTGAACATTGCGCAGGGACACATTGGTGGACAGTGTGGAGGATCATGGAGGCGAAGGGGTGGTTTTCCGGCGGGAGGTGCTCGTGCCGGGGTCCTGGGCTGGGGGTTGACTCGCAGGGGCAGCAAGTGACACAGGGGAAGGAGCAGTGGTGGGACCCGCTTGAGGGGAACTGAAGTCCTTGGTTCCATAGTGTTTAGCACTCGTATACCTGTGCATGCTGGTGGTGGTTAGGCTGGTAGTGGTGGAACCCCCACTTAAAAATTTGGCATCAACTGGTACGGCTGTCAACATTGAGCTTGAACTAGTGGGGCATGTGTGGTATCGATTCTTCTGAGTTTAAAATCGTATACGTCCCCTATCTTGGGACCATATATTTCATGGATTTTTCGAACAAGGAAAAGGAAAAAGAGCTTGCTCTGGCCAGGGGAGTGTCCTTTCTACTGCAGCTAAGGGGACGTGTCCATGCTCTGCCTATAACAGGTCAGGAGCCAATTAAAAGAAGAACCAAAAATAAATCTGTTCTTCTTATCAGTTCAAAATCTAAAACGTCCCCTATCCAGGTAAATTGTTTGGAGAGAGGGCCTGTAGGTGGGGGGCAGGGTGGGGGGAAGGAGGTTGAGCTGGAAGAGCCAGAGGAGTGCCCCCTTGGCTAGCGTGTGTGGTGGTGACAACAGCCGGATGGAGTTCGAATGACGACGCAGGACCCCAACTTAAAAATTTAGCCAGTACGGTTGTCAATTCTGAAATTTGCCTGTAGGTGGCCTTCCGGAAAAATTGTTTAGAGAGAGGGCCTGTAGGTGGACCTCCTGAAAAATTGTTTAGAGAGAGGGCCTGTAGGTGGACCTCCGGAAAAATTGTTTGAAGAGAGGGCCTGTAGACTTTTATATCCATAAAAAGTCTTGTTTACAGTTTGCCACAAGCCACCTGGGAGACACACCAAACATGTGGAAGAACGTGCTCTGGTCAGATGAAACCAAAATCAAACTTTTTGAAAACAATGCAAAACGATATGTTTGGCGTAAAAGCAACACAGCTCATCACCCTGAACACACCATCCCCACTGTCAAACATGGTGGTGGCAGCATCATGGTTTGGGCCTGCTTTTCATCAGCAGAGACAGGGAAGATGGTTAAAATTTATGGGAAGATGGATGGAGCCAAATACAGGACCATTCTGGATGAAAACCTGTTGGAGTCTGCAAAAGACCTGAGACTAGGACGGAGATTTATCTTCCAACAAGACAATGATCCCAAACATAAAGCAAAATCTACAAGGGAATGGTTCAAAAATAAACATATTCAGGTCTTAGAATGGCCAAGTCAAAGCCCAGACCTGAATCCAATTGAGAATATGTGGAAAGAGCTGAAAACTGCTGTTCACAAACGCTCTCCATCCAACCTCAAAGAGCTCCAGCTGTTTTGCAAGGAAGAATGGGCAAGAATTTCAGTCTCTAGATGTGCAAAACTGATAGAGACATACCCCAAGCGACTTGCAGCTGTAATCGCAGCAAAAGGTGGCGCAACAAAGTATTAATGCAAGGGGGCCGAATAATTTTGCACGCCCCACTTTTCAGTTTTATTATTACAAAAAAAGTTTAAATGATCCAATAAATTTCGCTCCACTTCACAATTGTGACCCACTTGTTTTTGATTCCACACCAAAACTTTAAAATGTTATATCTTTTTGTTTGAAGCCTGAAATGTGGCAAAAAGTTTAAAAGTTCCAGGGGGCCGAATAGTTTCGCAAGGCACTGTATATAAAATGTACCATTTAGAAGATTTGCCCCTAGTTGTAGTAGTGGTGGTCATCTTGCTCCTTTTCAAACCCGCTCTGAGTTAACTGCTATATTGTGAACGCACATTGCATGAGCATGCGGAGACATATCTTAGGGTACTTTCACATCTGCGTTTTGGATGCTACCCGTTCAAAACACAATGGTCAGGATCCGTCCAAAACGCAGACTTTATAAACGTATCCTGCTCCATAGAGATGAATTGTTCTTGGAACAGGATACGTTTCTCTGCGCAGACATATATGCTACAACCCTAAGATATGTCTCCGCATGCTCATGTTATGTGCGTTCACAATAGCAGTTACCTCAGAGTGGGTTTGTAAAGGAGCAAGCCAACCACCACTACTACATGGCACGGTGGTCGTAACCAGGGGCAACGGCCTGACTGATGTGTGTGGGACAATACCTAATACAAATAGGCAAATCTTCTAAACGGTACATTTTATATAAATACATTCTAATAGTAATATTATTGGTATGTCTACATCTAACTATACAAACTACATTTGTGAGATGGGAATACCCCTTTAAAGATGCAGCACAAGTTTCAAAACTGACTTGTGTCACTTTATGTGGAAATAACTTTCTGGCGCTTCTACATATTAAAAAAAAAAAAATTGGTTGCTTTGTTTATTGAATTTTTGTCTAAGAAAGATAGTTGTACCACAAAAGAAAAGTTCATTTTAAACATTTTCCATGCATCTGCTTTATGTTGGCATTTTTGAAAAGTATTTTTATTTTATTTATATATTTTTTTTATTTAGGAGTTTAGCAGCAATATTACAAATTTTCAAGAACATTTCCATATCCTATAATTTTTAGGGTCCAGTTAATTTCTGAAGAGGCTTTGATAGGCTCTCGAAATGTACCAGTGTGCAACATGCTGCCCTGACACTGGTGAACTGAATATGTCATGGACACCAGCTGAGTGCATATGGACTGGAAATGCATGTTAACTAGAGATGAGCGAGCACTAAAATGCTCGGGTGCTCGTTATTCCAGTCGAATTTTTCCCGATGATCGGGTGCTCGTTTCGAATAACGAACCCCATTGAAGTCAATGGGAGACTCGAGCATTTTTTGCAGGGGACCAAAGCTCTGCAGAGGGAAGGTTGCGTGAAAACCTGGAAACCTCAGAAAATGATGATAACACCACGGAAATGGACAGGAAACAGCAGGGACAGCATGCATAGATGCCTCTGAGGCTGCCTAATAGCACCATTACGTCAAATTCTGGGCAACAGCCTGGTGGTGACCCTCAAGACAATTGTGCTGACCCAGACCAAGATGGGCAAGGCACATGCACTGGCACATGTTAGGAAAGCACCCAACTAGGTGCAACGAAAGTCCATCACCGCCTGCGGGTGACACCACTGCCCATGCTGGCACTGCTGTCCTATACCCCGCCCCAGGACGCAGGCATAAGCGTCTCCCTCCCTGCATCCACCCAGTAGTCCACAGCGTACACAAAGTTCTCCCAGCACAGTGCCCAGCTCACCCCATCCCAGACGGGCACACACGCACCCCACACCCACTCTGTCCACAGCAGACACAAAGACCTAGAAGCACAGTGCCCAGCTTTCCTAATTCCAGACGGACTAAGACACACACTGCACCCACCCATTAGTCTCCACAAGTGGGTGGGTGCAGAGCCTTTTAGTGCCCCTAAAGACAATGTTTGTGTGCCAGGGCCCGGGTAGTAACCCTCCTTGAAGTTGTGGGGGAGAGGCCTCCGGTGACCCTCAAGACAATTTTGGGTGACAGTGTAGTGGCGAGCCTCCAAAAAATCGTGGGTGAGAGCCTGGAGGTGACCCTCAGAAACAATTGGTTTGAAAAAGCATAGTGGTGCACCCCTGAATGACAGTCTGTGATTGTGATTGACTGAGATTGCAGGTGAACCCACTAAAATTGTAGTCTGGCACACCTTGGTGGTGAACCACTAAATTACATAGTTTGTCTGAGATTGCAGTTTACAGCATGGCGGTGAACCCCAGAGTGGCTTGGTTAGACTAAGATAGCAGCATGGTGGTGACAACAGAGTGACCAAGTTAGATGAGGTAGCAGGTAAGCCATGCAAAAATTTAGCCTGACACAGCATGGCGGTGACAACAGAGTGACCAAGTGGATGAGGTAGCAGGAGAGCCACCCAAAAATTTAGCCTGACACAGCATGGCGGTGACACCACCAAGTGACCAAGTTAGATGAGGTAGCAGGTGAGCCACCCAAACATTTAGCCTGACATAGCAAGGCGGTGACACCAACAAGTGACCAAGTTAGATGAGGTAGCAGGTGAGCCACCCAAACATTTAGCCTCACACAGCATGGCGGTGACACCACCAAGTGACCAAGTTAGATGAGTTAGTAGGTGAGCCACCCAAACATGTAGCCTGACACAGCATGGCGGTGACACCACCAAGTGACCAAGTTAGATGAGGTAGCAGGTGAGCCACCCAAAAATTTAGCCTGACACAGCATGGCGGTAACATGACCAAGTAACCAAGTTAGACTGAGGAAGCAGGTGAGCCCCCCAAACATGTAGCCAGACACAGCATGGCGGTAACACCACCAAGTGACCAAGTTAGATGAGGTGGCAGGTGAGCCACCCAAAAATTTAGCCTGACACAGCATGGCGGTGACACCACCAAGTGACCAAGATAGATGAGGTAGTAGGTGAGCCACCCAAACATGTAGCCTGACACAGCATGGCGGTGACACCACCAAGTGACCAAGTTAGATGAGGTAGCAGGTGAGCCACCCAAACATTTACTCTGACACAACATGGCGCTGACAACAGAGTGACCAAGTTAGACTGAGTTAGCAGGTGAAGCACATAAAATTTTACCCTGACACAGCATGGCAGTGACAACAGAATGACCAATTGAGACTGAGTTAGCAGGTGACGCACATAAAATTTCACCCTGACACAGCATCGCGGTTAAACCCAGAGTGACCAAGTGAGACTGAGTTAGCAGGTGAAGCACATAAAATTTTACCCTGACACAGCATGGTGGTGACAACAGAGTGACCAAGTGAGACTAAGATAGCAGGTAAACCACATAAAATTTCACCCTGACACAGCATGGCGGTGACAACAGAGTGACCAAGTGAGACTGAGTTAGCAGGTGAACCACATCAAATTTTTCCCTGACACAGCATGGCGGTGACAACAGAGTGACCAAGTGAGACTGAGATAGCAGATGAACCAAATAAAATTTTACCCTGACACAGCATAGCGGTGACAACAGAGTGACCAAGTGAGACTGAGTTAGCAGTTGAAGCACATAAAATTTTACCCTGACACAGCATGGCGGGGACAACAGAGTAACCAAGTTAGACTGAGATAGCAGGTTAAGCACATAAAATTTTATCCTGACACAGCATGGCGGGGACAACTGAGTGACCAAGTGAAACTGAGTTAGCAGGTGAAGCACATAAAATTTTACCCTGACACAGCATGGCGGTGACAACAGAGTGACCAACTGAGACTTAGCTAGCAGGTGAACCACATAAAAGTTTACCCTGACACAGCATGGCAGGGAAAACAGAGTGACCAAGAGAGACTGAGTTAGCAGGTGAAGCACATAATATTTTACCCTGACACAGCATGGCGGTGACAACAGAGTGACCAAGTGAGACTAAGTTAGCAGGTGAAGCACATAAAATTTTAACCTGACACAGCATGGCAGTGACAACAGAGTGACCAAGTGAGACTGAGGTAGGAAGTGAAGCACATAAAATTTTACCCTGACACAGCATGGCGGTGACAACAGAGTTACCAAGTGAGACTAAGATAGCAGGTGAACCACATAAAATTTTAACCTGACACAGCATGGCTGTGACAACAGAGTGACCAAGTGAGACTGAGTTAGCAAGTGAACCACATAAAATTTTACCCTGACACAGCATGGCGGTGACAACAGAGTGACCAAGTGAGACTGAGTTAGCAGGTGAAGCACATAAAATTTTACCCTGACACAGCATGGCGGTAACAACAAATTGACCAAGTGAGACTGAGTTAGCAGGTGAAGCACATTAAATTTTACCCTGACATAGCATGGCAGTGAAAACAGAGTGACCAAGTGGGACTGAGGTAGGAAGTGAAGCACATAAAATTTTACCCTGATACAGCATGGCGGTGACAACAGAGTGACCAAGTGAGACTGAGATAGCAGGTAAACCACATTAAATTTTACCCTGACACAGCATGGCGGTGAAAACAGAGTGACCAAGTGATACTGAGATAGCATGTGAAGCACATAAAATTTTACCCTGACACAGCATGGCTGTGGCAACACAGTGAACAAGTGAGACTGAGTTAGCAAGTGAACCACATAAAATTTTACCCTGACACAGCATGGCGGTGAAAACAGATTGACCAAGTGAGACTGAGATAGCAGGTGAACCACACAAAATTTTACCCTGACACATCATGGCGGTGACAACAGAGTGACCAAGTGACACTGAGTTAGCAGGTAAAGCACATAAAATTTTACCCTGACACAGCATGGCGGGGACAACAGAGTTACCAAGTGAGACTGAGTTAGCAGGTAAAGCACATAAAATTTTACCCTGACACAGAATAGCGGAGACAACAGAGTGACCAAGTGAGACTGAGTTAGCAGGTGAAGCACATAAAATTTTACCCTAACACAGAATAGCGGAGACAACAGAGTGACCAAGTGAGACTGAGTTAGCAGGTGAAGCACATAAAATTTTACCCTGACACAGCATGGCGGGGACAACAGAGTAACCAAGTTAGACTGAGTTAGCAGTTTAAGCACATAAAATTTTACCCTGACACAGCATGGCGCGGACAACAGAGTGACCAAGTGAAACTGAGTTAGCAGTTGAAGCACATAAAATTTTACCCTGACACAGCATGGCGGTGAAAACAGAGTGACCAAGTGAGACTGAGTTAGCAGGTGAAGCACATAAAATTTTACCCTGACACAGCATGGCAGTGACAACAGAGTGACCAAGTGAGACTGAGATAGCAGGTGAACCACATAAAATTTTACCTTGACACAGCATGACTGTGACAACAGAGTGACCAAGTGAGACTGAGTTAGCAAGTGAACCAACATAAAATTTTACCCTGACACAGCATGGCGGTGAAAACAGAGTGACCAAGTGAGACTTGGAGATAGAGGGGAACCACAATAAAATTTTACCCTGACACAGCAATGGCGGGTGACAACAGAGTGACCAGTGAGACTGAGTTTAGCAGGTG